>JARFJB010001426.1:0-25789 GCA_036346205.1 Vesta saturnalis
AAATGGAGAACCACTTATCAAGAGTACACGCTGACAAAAAAGTAAGCCCTTGTCACTCTTTCAAGCACTTATAGAAAAACTAGAGAAAAAACCATCCATCATCATCTATGCAAGACGTTGATGGTTTACGAGCGTCCTGTAAAATATTTATCTTTACTAATAGCGAAATCGGAAAACCCCACACAATTGGAGAGCAGCTTATATTACCAGTCATTGCGGAGGTCCTCAACAATGTTGAGGACACAGACACGGACACACGGACACGGACACGGACACGGACACGGACACGACAGGACACGGACACGGACACGGAGTACGGACACGACACGGACACGACGGAACAGACACACACGGACACGACACGACACAGACACAGACACAGACACAGACACAGACACAGACACAGACACAGCACAGACACAAGCACAACACAAACACAAACACAAACACAACACAAACACAACACAAACACAAACACAAACACAAACACAAACACAAACACAAACACAAACACAAACACAAACACAAACACAAACACAAACACAAACACAAACACAAACACAAACACAAACACAAACACAAACACAAACACAAACACAAACACAAACACAAACACAAACACAAACACAAACACAAACACACACACACACACACACACACACACACACACACACACACACACACACACACACACACACACACACACACACACACACACACACACACACACATATATACATATACATATATATATATATATATATATATATTATATAAACACACACACACACACACACACACACACACACACACCACACGCACACACGCACACACACACACACGCACACACACACACCACACCACACACACACGCACACACACACACGACACGCACAGCACACGCGCACACACACATGCAGACATCATGGCTGATCTTGGAAATTTGCCAAATGCTGTAAAATGCGATTTAGCTATAGTAAAAAGTCTGTGTTTGCGTCTGTGTCTATGTTTGTGTGCATCCGTGTCGTGTGTATCTGTGTCTGCGTATCTACGTGTGCGCCGTGTGTGTGTGTGTGTGTGTGTGTGTGTGTGTGTGGTGTGGTGTGTGTGTGTGGTGCGCAGGCGCGCGTACGCGTGCATGCGTGCGTGTGCGTGTGCGTGCGCGTGCGTGCGTGTGCGTGTGCTGTGCGTGTGCGTGCGTGGTGCGTGTGCGTGTGCGTGCGTGTGCTGTGCGTGTGCGTGTGCGTGTGCGTGTGCGTGTGCGTGTGCGTGTGCGTGCGTGCGTGTCGCGTGCGCGGTGGCCGTGACCTGGTCCGTGTCCGTGTCCGTGTCCGTGTCCGTGTCCGTGTCCGTGTCCGTGTTTGTGTGCTTGTACGTGTGAGTGTGAGTGTGCCGGTGCGTGTGCGACAAAACGGATTATCGTTGTGTTCATCATGCAACTCGTGGGGATAATGTATATCAACCTCCAGCACAAATCCATCATCGGCGTCATCATCAATCTTCAATACGTCAAAGTGATCTATTTCCTCTTGAGGTAACCACATAAACCCGTCGTGCGGCAGGTATTGCCGCATACTCCAGCCATATAAGTTCGTAGCGTCCAAATACTGTAAAAACACTTTAGGTTGTTTAGGATCATAGTTTGGAACAAACTCGTTATTAGCGATGCTTCTCCGCTTGATACAAGTACTCACTCCACCACGAATACCGTGTTTAAAAATGTGGTACATATCCATATCCGTCAGTAATTCTAGCTCTACTTTCGTACATTTCAACATAGCATCCCACGCCAATGCAGGTAAGGTTACATACTGTGTAGGTTCTAACCCATACACACCCATACATAACCGCCTAAAGTTTTCAAACACGTCAGCCAATAACAACACATCTGATTTTAAATAGATATCAGCATAATCACCTAGTGTATTACACTTAAAGTGATCCCATACCAGTAGAACGCGACAGTGTTAGTCATCGAAAATGTTTGAATCACGCATTTTATCGTAGAATTTGTCATATGATGGAACCGTGACGTCGTTCAATTTACTAAAGCTGTCTTCGTACGCATAAGGGAGACTACCTTTCTTTCTCACTAAGTTGAAGTCGCTATCATTACTAAAATATTTCCGTACCTCCATACATTGATCATCTGGTAAATTCTGAGATAGAGTATCTAAGGATGCAGCCAAGAATCTACAACTATCGACGAAACGTAAATTAATGTATTTCTTTTCCCTGATACCATGACTGTTTACATATTCATCAACAAAAATGTGCTTACCAAACGTTATATATTTTTCACTGTTAACAGGAAGGACGGTAATTTCTTTCGTTTCACTCGCTAACTGTTTAATGAACAGGTGAACATCATAACCACTGAGATTATGTAGAAAAACGGGGAGAAATGTAGGTACCTGATATTTTAAGTTGCACGTTGAATGTGCTGCACCACGATACTTACCAGTAACGTGACAGAGATCTCGTACTTTCGGATTTGTCGGATCGCCCGTAAAGTGCTTGCCGCATATGTAACAACATACACTGCGTTCACACATAACCTGTTGTTCATCCGTTAATGGTGTCATTGGAACAATAGCTTTGAAATGTTCATTATATATCCGTTTTACATCACTTTCCAGTCATCTTATAAATATCTCCCCTGCATTACTCCCCCTATACAGCTCTAACTTAGACCACGCATCGTTTACACTACACTTAATATAATAATTAAACGATTATGGTTCGTGTTTACACGTTTTTATCGTGAACGGTTTTTCGGGATCTGGTTCAGCCGTATCTACCGGTACTAAGAGCGCTTCAATATCTGCATATATTACGAATGGTAGAACCATTTGTTTCTGATAGTCCCGAAACGCGAGTATATTTTCCACGTAGAATTCCCCGGTTATGTCTTTTTTTTGTTTCAAGTCAGGTAATTTTATGTATACGAAGTTACAGTCATTTGACACGTGTCGGGTTAATTGCTCCTCGGATCTAAAGTAATACAAGCATGCATCACAAAAATATATTGCTCCGTTCCGCCGGAATCTTTGGTTGCTAAGTAAACGAGAAAAATTTTTTTATCCATACATAATGCTGAGTATCTGTTTGGTTACTGACTAATAATAATAAATTAACATGGACTGTCTGTTTGACTTTGGCTGACCATCACGATACGTATCGTCTAACCCATAAACATTGATGGAAATAAAATACTTATCTTTCTTGGGATTTTTTAATGGTGTACTTTAAATTATACAATCTAAACGTTTCGATAACACTTACAGTTATCTTCGTCAGTAGTAATGTTTGTTAAAAATTGTTAAAAATGTAGTAAACAATTTTGTCAAATTTGAAAAATTAAAACATAAACATAAGCCTGCTGTATAACAGTTTGAGAAACGTGTAAAGCCAACTATAAAATTTTTAGTAAAGAATAACTAGGTCATAAAAATTAAATATTGTTAAACTGCCTAAAAGATGACAAACCAGAACACTCTCTACGACGAAAGCTAACAATGAAATTTGTCAGCCAAAAAACACATCTAACAAAATTTAATCGAGTTATGATGTAAGTGTAAAGTTGTGAAAAACTTCAATTTGAGAATGATAGAAGCATTCACAAATCCAAACATTACATCAAATAAAATAATCCAGTTAAATCTAACAAAGAGATATCTTTATCAATAAATGGAAGTGTTATTAACAATGAAAAGCACAATGCAGAACATTCTTTGTAATTTTTAATCTTAATCTAATTTCAACTACTTATGTTAAATTATAGTGCTGTGGTAATTTAACATATAATAATAAAGTTGATGGCTACTACCGGTATAACCGGGAATTTTTTTTTTTTTTATCATTGTGGACCTGAAGAGGCTAAATAAGGCCTATCGTGCTAAAGCACTCAGGAACACTTAGGAGGATGGATAGAGGGATAATGAATTGCCAATAGATGCCTATGAACAGCTACCTTAAATTTTCTCATATCATAAGTGAGAGGAAAATAGAACTAGGAGATCATTCCAGAGTTTAGAAGCCGTGTAGAAAATGGATTGCGACCGTTTGGTACGACAAGTAGATATTTGTACTGCATACTGATGATGTGAATGAGCGAACTGAGTGTTTCTCGCAAAGAAAGCCGGAGATGGTATCAAAGAATGTAATTCCAGCACAATAGCCGTTGTAATAACGACAATACAAAGAAAGAACTGAAACCATCCTTCTATGCTCAAGGGACTGTATGTGAAAGTTAAGGACGGGTCATTTATAAGCCGAATCGCTCTCTTTGAATACGATCAACGATATCGAGAGCGTATTAGCACTAACAAAGGTGAAATTATATTCCAGATGAGGCCGAATTTGGGCCTTATACAGCAAAAGGAGTTGTCGAGAGGTAAAGTACTGCTTAGATTTGTACAAAAGCCTATTTTACGAACAGCTGTTTTGGTAGCTGACAGAAGATGGTCAACCCATGAGAGATTTGAAGATACAGTCACCCAACAGAGTAATAGAGTCTGAAAACTTAAGAACTGAGCCATTCATACTTACAACAGGAAATGATCGATCTTTTTTGGCGGACATAAGGCAACACTGAGTTTTGTTAGCATTAAATTTAACTAGATTATTGCTTCCCCATTCGAGAATACGTTGAATGACTTTGTTGATTGAATTTGCTATTTCAGCTTTAATTCAAAGTGTAGTCATCATGAAAATATTTTCCTTAAATAGAATATGAATCACTTAGTCCAGATACAAACTTTCAGAAATCAGCCATGGCTGGAACTCCTAATACTTCTAATGAATGGTTTCGACCAATCACCCTGTATAACAAGCTTGCATTTAGGTTGATAGTTCATTTGCGTTTTGACATTCGTTGGAGCTTGAATGATAATATAATACACTCATCTACCAATTTATTTCAAGAGATTACATAAGTGATTACATAGTTAAATAAAGTGAATTAAAATAAAGTGATTGAAAAAGAATTTACAAAGCGCTTAGTTACCTACGCGCGTTGATAGCTTAACCATACATTTCTGCAGTTTATGAAAAAGTAACAGGGTAAGTACCAAAAAACGTTTTAATATTTTTTGAAATTACTTTAGAAAAGTTGTTACCTAAAATTATAAATGTTCAATTTTCTTTGTTTTCGTTTTTCTCTGATTGGTACCTAATACAAATTTTCCATACTATCCCAGTTTATCAATGAGTAAGTTCGTGAGCATACCTAAAAAACATCCCGTACCTAGGTGTGATAAAAATAAGCTCGTGTGCAAATTTAACAGTTTTATTGTTGTTGTTTTTAAGTAGTTTCTTAAACATTTTTGTTGGATTTGCAGGTTTACTGCGAGTTTTATGATGGCAAACACGAAAAAAAATTCAGACAATACAGTTTGGACTACTTGAAGTTTGGATTTATTCCATCTCTATCAAATCAACACTTGCCGATGTGTCTCATATGTGAAAAAGTATTCAGTAACGATGCCATGAAGCCTTCAAAAATGGAGAACCACTTATCAAGAGTACATGCTGACAAAAAAAGTAAGCCCTTGTCATTCTTTCAAGCACTTAAAGAAAAACTAGAGAAAAAGCCATCCATAAGATCGATGTTTGCGTCATCATCTATGCAAGACGTTGATGGTTTACGAGCGTCCTATAAAATATATTTACTAATAGCGAAATCGGAAAACCCCACACAATTGGAGAGCAGCTTATATTACCAGTCATTGCGGAGGTCCTCAACAATGTTGTAACGAATCTTTTACGTTCTTCGTTCATTTAGTTGTAAAAAAATAAGAAAAAGGGGTTTTTAATTATTAATGAATTATAACATAAGTATGTGGTAGGCAACTTAATTTGCATCTTGGTATAACCTAAGTTGCATATTTTCTTAGGGGTTTATACTTCCATATCTTTGAATTAATTTTTTGAGCACATTTTTTCGCGCACCGCTATATCACCTGATACCGTAAGAGTCCTTTTGAACATTACTAGATGAACGTTGCTTTGTTTAAGAAGCCAATGGTAAGATACATTTAACTCGTATTATATTAAAATCTGAAACATTTGCTTTTTGCAGGCACTTTTACTTGTATCATTTATACCTTTTTTTAAATTTTACTTTCGGTATTTTTACCACTTTTGGTATTTTCGATGCTTATGATTACAATTTTGCAAGTAATTCAGATCTAAATTTAATCACATTTTTTATTTGAACTTTCGAGAGAATGCAATAAACTCTGGATTATTCAAATTTCATGAAGATAAATTTGTAAGAAGTAAAATTCATCTTTGGTATGGTTTACAACGTACAGCATTGTTATTACGACATATTGCGCAATATTTGTGCAAAGATTACATCACCTTTGGTTTACATTTCCGTATTCGTTTAGATACCAGAGGTTATCAAAAATTTGTGTACAAAATTTTCGAACAGCTATTTATGCCCATAATTTGGTAATTTAAGGCTATTACAACTAGTTTTTAAGATATATTTTATATAATTCTAAATTTAAATGTTTAATAAACATAGTTTGTTTTTATTTTGACATTTTGGTGAATTTTTTATTGTATCCTCGGTTTAGTTATTCCGAGCATAATAAAAAAAATAACTTGGCGTCCGAGATAATTTTTATTATTGTTACATTGCAGTTACTATATTGACGTTAAGTGAAAATAACTAAGCAGAAATTGTGGTAGTTAAGCAAATCAAAAAAAACATGAACCTGTCCTGCTTTAATCTACAGACTGAGACAACGGTATTATCTTTTATTGAGTGTTTTGGATCTCTGGTTATTTTAACGATTTGTTTTGAGAACATACACCCATTTATTTACATAATTATTTACAATGCATTGCACAAGCCCGCACATGATATTATTAAGAGAATTCCTTTGAGCAATAACACCGTTCAGAGATGAATAGACGAGATAGGTCGCGACGCGCAAACATTTTATGCAATTTTTTACATACTAACAGTTTCTCTGTCCAGTTGGACGAGTCTACATTACCCGGCAATGAAGCTCTGTTATTAGGATATATTTGATGTATTAAAGATGAAAATATGTGCCAAGAACTGCTTTTTGCTACATATTTAGAGACTGAAGAACATTGTTTCTGTTGCGACTGATGGTGCACCATCTATGGTTGGTCGTCATCGTGGTTTTATAGCTTACATAAAGCGACAACTGCCTGAGGTACTGGTCATTCACTGCGTGATTCACAGACAGCATTTAGTAGCAAAAAATCTGAGTCCCAGATTGCATCAGTCTTTACAATATGTTATAAATGCTCTCAACAAGATTCGAAGCAATTCTTTGAACTCTCGCTTATTTGCTCAGGTATATGAGGTAAACAACGAAGTCTTTACTCGGTTACTTCTGCACACTGAAGTTCGCTGGCTATCAAGAGGCTCTTGCTTAGCAAGATTTTCAGCAATTTTTGAATCTGCGTTGGCGCTTTTACAAGAAAAAGGTCCAAATTTGAAAGAAAATTTGAACAATTTTAAAACAGATATGTATTACTTGACTGATATCTTTGGTATGTTTAACAAAGTTACTTTGCAGTTGCAGGGTGACGATCTCAACTTGATTAAAACAAAATTAATAATATCGGCCTTTGTGGGTAAACTTATCCTTTATAAACAAAATTTAAGCAGAAAGGAATATTCACAGTTTTCGCATTTGTCAAAATTACTAGAAATGCTTTAAGACGATGTTATTTTATCATATGTTAATCACTTGGACGCATTACACAAGGATTTTACTAAGAGGGTTGAGGAGCTCTTAAATTTACAAATTCCTCAATGCATAATAAATCCGTACAATATCACAGCCATGCAAGAAGCCAATGTGATAATGCAAGAAGAGTTGATCACCATCAGCACAGACGAGGAGAAGTCAACCAAGGCTATCAGAAGTTCTGGTTGCAGCGCAACATTGAAAAACAGTATCCTGCATTGTGGAACATTGCTGAAAAATACCTTATCGCTTTTCCATCATCATACCTAGTCGAAAAAGGCTTCAGTGTGGTTACAAACATTTTAAAAAAACAAAGAAACCGTTCGAAAATCAACGAACGCGGAGATTTAAGGCTGCAATTCACCAATATTGAACCAGATTTAGCTAGATTGGTAGAAAGTCACCAGATTCATCCATCAACTGAATTTTTTTTTTATCTTTACTTTGCGATTTAATGTTTTTTTCAAAAACTATTAAAACTATTTTTACGTAATTTGTATTAATAATTATTAATTATACTTAATATTTACTGAATTTTATACCTATTTATTTTGTTAAATTTTGATGAGAAAATGATGTCAAGTTTACTCACCTAACCGATCGCAAAGATTTTAAATTGGGAAGTATTTTATATCAATAGGAAAAAAACTAGAGATAGGATTTTTAAAGTAATTTGGCTATGGGGGTCTGAGGTATCAGTTGATTTTGGAAAAGGGGTCTCTGGTCCAAAATAGTTTGGAAATCCCTGATCTAAATGTAGAGGAATCTCACATACTCTATGTTCGATACTTTTTGCACCCCAGTAATAAAACTTTTAATTTTAGAACCGAATAGCAGTAGGTAAGATTGGAGACTTCTGGCACACACCACAATTCGAAAGCCCCACAATTCCAAGGTTGCCACAATACCAAGGTCACCACCGTACCAAGGTCAAAAAAGCGCAATGTTTGACCTAATTACATATCATTACCACAAAGCCAAGGTCACAAACCCCGCTTTCCTGTTCCACAATTACAAGGCCATCCGTGTGACCTATCGCGCGTTCATGTTCCACAATTGCAAAGTCATCACTGTGACCTACTTTAACATATCACGCATTCATGTTCCACAATTACAAGGCCATCCGTGTGACCTACGTTATCCTTAACCACCTGGTTGCCACTCTAGCCCAAGGTCACCTCACTTGTATGTTTTTTGCTCACCCACACTTTTACCAAAATAAAAGAAAAGGATATGTTAATATACTTAATTCATGTAGAAATAAAGACATGTACAAATTATATTTAATTCATGTAGAAGTAAAGACATGTACAACTGTAATCAGATATATTATTTTCTTTAGGAATAAAACAGTTTGATTTAGTACAAGTGCAGAAGGTCCTCTCCACTTCCGTTTCATTACATCTGCGTGGACTTGGTGCGAGCAGCTGAGCATACGTGCAGTGTGGTGCCCATCGTAGATGTTCCTGTAACGGATTGTCAGCTGGCTGCCATCGGTTTATTATAACCCCACACATGAAACATTCAACCGTGTCGTCTGAAGATGTGTAAATGAACACTGCTGCTGAATGATCTGTAAAAAAAGAATAAAAAAAATTATCGTGATGCAGGAATTGCTGTTATAGAAAAGAAGAAGTGACATTAAAAAAGCAAGACATACAATTTTCATACGCATCTGGTATTTGAAGTATAAACTTTGGTGGATCTCATATATCATTTAGAAAGAAAAAATAAGTAACAGATTTAATGCAAACTTACAACTGTCCTATGTGGAAAATTAATCCTGCTACGGAATGATCTCTAAAACGAAATAAAATATTACATTGATGTATTAATTGCTGTTAAAAAAAAGGGATGACATAAAAAGCGGAAGTTAAATTTCGGAAATGTAGTTTTAGAAAAAAAAAGCATACGGAAGGAAACATAATTCTAACACTACACGTGTTAATTTAGTGTTGTTAGTACACAATAATATAAAGTTCAATAGAGGTAATGTGAGATACCTATTTAATAGAAACGAAATAAAAACATCTTATAAAGCTTTTTAATATAAACACATTCCAGCTAGAGTAATTTATCAATGAATAAAAAACAGGTCATCGTTATTTACACCAGGGCCGACTTTAAACATTGCGGGGCCCTGTGCCAATGTCATGTGCGGGGCCTCCCCCCAGTGTTGTAGTGGCAATAAAATAAGCGCCGGAACTCAGGCCTGCATGTAAAAAGTTTCCATACAACCAACCCTCCCACCCATAGTTTAGCGCGCAGTGTAAACGTACTATACCTTCAGAATCCCACAAGAATCACCAAAAGCCGCAATGCCAGATTCTCGATTTAGTGGTTTTCTCAAATTTTAGTGGTTTTGTTAGATTGAATCTGCCATTTACGGCTCATCTGCTTTCCGCTCGACCAAGCGATCGACAGGAAATAAACAGTTTTATAGTTTTAATGAAAAATTGAAAGTAATAAAAAAACCTTATATTGTAAATAATACTCACTTGCATTGATTCTAATTACTTGAATTGAACTTTCCGAGCTTTCTGATCTGCCAACGAGTTGATAATGTCGTCATAGTCTAGGAAACTGCAGATTTCGTTCTCGATAGACAATGTGGCCATTGTTGACAGTCTCTCCTGGCCCATTGTTGACCTGAGAAATAAACAAATTCTGAGTTGTACATGCAGATGTATATGCATAAATAGTTACCGTAAATGGTTTTAATGAATCTTAATTTGAGAAGCTAGTTCACTGCTTGCAGTTGCCACAGCCATTGTAAGCATAATTTTATGAACAATGCAGACATTCGGAAATGCTGTTTTCATTTTCTCAGCTAGTTCCCAGCATTTCAGTGGTGTTCCATCTGCGTTTTCGTTTTCACGATATTTGAAAAAATTTTCAATTCAGTGAATAGGTCTTCATTGATGTCTCGTTCGTCGCCATCGCGTAAAGAAAGATCAAGGTCGTAACATCTTCCTCAATGCGTATCTTTCATCTCGCTCAGCTTCGAGATGTTATACAAGAATCCGAATGTGTTGCTGTGGAAGGCTATCTGTTTGAAACGTTCTTTATAGCACTCAGAGAGTGGTAGAATTGAGAAGTAGTCTCCTTGAAGAGGTCTTTGCTGTCAGTTGTGATCGTGTTTTCTCCTTCGAAGTCGAACAGACGTTTCTTTCGACGTATTCTTTTGTTTTTGAAGTACACTTCTATGTCGTTGTCTTGACATATCTCCGTAGCGACTTCTATTGCTCTTTCAAACTGTTTTTCTCGATATGATTGGAATATTCTTCCAAACTTTGCAAAGTGTCATCACTTCACTAATATTGATAGATGTGCTCTGAGTAGCCTTACTCACTTTGTCAATTGCAACTAGTAGATCGTACCGAATTACAGCAGATAACATAAATTCAAAATCAATTTCGTTGCATAATGATGTTGCTTCACTTCTATTGCTGGATCTTTGGCCGATTGACTAATTTCTTCCAACGCGTCGTATATTTTTCCAATATTGAAACGTATTGGCTTCACAGCTTGAACCCTGCATTCCCATCTAGTTGTTGAGAGTGGTTTCAAGGTTATGTCGTAGTGATTCTTCATGATGCTCCATCGTCCGTTAGATGCAGAAAAAATGTGTAAGATCTTTGAACTACATCAAGAACGTCATGGCTCTTGAACATTGAGCCATGTCACCCAAATTAGGTTCAATGTTGTGCTGTACAAATGAAGAAAGCCCTTGGAAACTCTGACAATATTCTGCTTTGTACGCCTTGATATTTCCCAACCATATTTGCGCCATTATCATAGGACTGGCTGCGACAATCTTTCATTGACAGTCCCAAGGAAACGATATGTTTTTTCAGAAGTTCGCTCAAATTGAAGCCTGTTGATGCAAAAAACGGAAAACGTCGCGAACGCAGTGCAGGCAGTGGTCGTGCGCCCCGTGCCGCTGGCGAATGCGAATGGTGCGACCGCGATGTGCGAGGCTCGTTTAGGGCCACTGCACGCGCATGCGAAAGAGCGTGTGTGTGCCGTAGACCGTTTATGTTGCCGCTGTGTGGTGTACGTGTCGAGACCGAGCGTCCGCGCC
Source organism: Vesta saturnalis (assembly GCA_036346205.1). Classification (NCBI taxonomy): domain Eukaryota; kingdom Metazoa; phylum Arthropoda; class Insecta; order Coleoptera; family Lampyridae; genus Vesta; species Vesta saturnalis. The sequence continues at coordinate 11,827 of JARFJB010001426.1, forward strand.
ATCCGAGTCGAGACTCGGAGACGGAGAGCTCGCTAAATAAAATATTTTGCTTATATTTCCGACTTAATGGAAGAAGTGTAGTCTTGATTAATGCGCGTATCTTAAATATTTACACGTAATCAATGAACACATTCTGTCGATTATAGGAATATATTTTTTTACTTGACCCACAAAATATATAGTAATTTATCTCATTAGTATAAAATAGATTTCCTAAATAATTTAATTGAAGGTTAGGTTATAAAAAATACAAAACGTTGTAAATGTAACAATTGTCCTAGAAAAATAGGTTAACCTACTATGATATTATTATAACAAAGGCAGCATTTCTTCTAAAGCAATATAAAAAAAGTTTATGCAAACCTTAAAACCTGTAACTTTTCTAAGGTTTATGTTAACTTTTTATAGAAGTGTAAATGGGGACGGTTCGTATTACATTTAGCATTATTCTTAGCATTTTGTTTTTAGTGGAGTTTGCGCAAATTATATTTTGCGATTTTTCCTCGAATTTGTGAACGTTAACCTCAATTAAGGTTTCTTTTCTTATATAAAATGTATATCTACCCTAAATCATAAAATATTTAAAATCACCTCCATCAACTCGATTTTTAATGTGACACAATGTATAATGAGTAACTTCCACAACTGGATTTAAAGATCTTGTCCAATCATTTTTGTATTGGGAGTAAAAAGTAACAATCATAACATTAGTTGTACTGGGTGATTCATTAAGGGTAGCGACCGTAGCTCGGAAATCGTATGTCCTGGAATTTAGGGAAAAAAGTTCTCATAACGAAATTAACCCTAAAAGAATGATTAAAAATGTGAGGATGGCCAACTAAGAATGCAGTACTGTATCTGAAATATCATCGTAGATTAAAAAATTTAAAAACGGCCAATAGAAAACCTGGAAAATATTTTCAAGTTTTTCTATTGGCCGTTTTATAAAACTTTTTCACGATATATTTACTTAGACAGATCGCTTGGCCTGGGGCCCTGTGCTGCCACAACATGCCTAAAGACGGCCCTGATTTACACCATGCAATGAATAAAATGGAGTATGCAAATAATAAACTAATAAATAGTGAAACCATGTAATAAAAATGAAAACCAAAAAAAAGTTTAGAAAAAGCATTGGTATATGTAGCATTTTTAAATTTTGCAATAACGCACTAAAGCGGACTTGTAGATTTATTTGTATAGGTATAATATGTAAGTGCATTGACAGTGAATGAGAACAAAAACCAGTTATGCATTAAAGATGTAAACTGTATACTTACTAAATAATAAAGTTATCCAATTATAAACTTACACTTCTAACCTGATGTTTTATGTCACTCGTATTATTATTGTCAACAATGTGTATATATGCCTAACACATTCAACTAGAAACTGGTAAAAAATTGTATGCATATATATATATATATATATATATATATATATATATATATATTACTATGTAATTTTATATGACTGACTAATTGTCTATTATAATTTTTATTATATTACCTAGCTAGCTTGAAACACACAGTCGGAGCATTAAGACTCTTCACAGGGGATATGGATCAAATTTAAGAAAAATAATTTTAAATTATTATGATTGATGTGGTTAATGCGTGCATCCAATTTGGAAAATAAGATAATTATAATTAAAGTGAATGAAAGTGATTTTAAAAACATTCTGAATAATTTTCATTGAGTTGTAGCTACTTATTTTTTTTTTTAATTGAATTCTTTTGAAGATACTGAAATGTGAAATATTTTGTATTGCATCACTATATTTGTGCACCTCCCTATACATAAAATTAAATCTCAAAATGTATAAACTCTGAGTATGCGCTATGAATACGCATTCATTTAATCTTTCAATAACGTATACTGAAAAAACACAACATCAACAAGTAAGTATAATTACACCTAACTTTAAATATATTATTAACCATTTACTTTTATATATAGCTCAATTAATGTTCCCTTCGGACATTGTAACACGTTATCGCACATTAAGCTTATTACAAAATATGGACATAATTAACACACAAATATGATATCAATGTTACTTATATAAATTGGTACACTCACATAAAAATGGCCTCTTTTATTTCTTGCTGCAGGAGTTGACCGTTGAAAAAACAGCTCCATAAACATCCAAATCTCCTTCTATGCTGACTCTAATTCCTTCTAGTAAGTTACTAATATTTCTTCTCATACGTTGACTCTTTATTTTTAGGATCACCACAATTTATTAAAATTTTTATTTCAAAATAAATTTTGAAATGCACCATATGGTTGAGGATAATTTTAAAATTAAACACACTTCCGATAATACTTTTATATTAATGGGAAAAAGAAAAACAAGTAACAAAATAATAACAAAAGAAAAACAACTTATACACGATCGAACTTCGGAAATAATTTTAATCGTAGCTGTCGATAACCATCGAATTTTATTAGGTAAACTAACCTTACTTGTTTTACCGACAAATGAATATCACTTGTTTATAAAAACTACCGATACTAAGATCGCACTTGAATTTTATCGAAGCGGCTTTATTTATTTTAACGCTGTGACTATCCACACGCAAAAATTATAACCTTAAACTGTCTAAAGATGGAAATAAAAAGGAAAAAAAATAATTTACGGTGACCTGGGATTCTCTCAATGGACTGTAGCGTAACGTAGCTTGGATCCTAGGTTACTGTAGATTTTAGATTCCCTTTTTATTTCCATTTTTTTAAACAGATTTAGGTTAATTTCGCATGTGGATAGTCACAGCCTTATTTTAAATGGCAACATCTTGTATACTCAAGGTGTTGGCCCACAAAATTTAAGAATAGGAAGAGAGAAATTGCTCTCAAAGCACTTCTATTTATATGAAACTACTTAGAAACCAAAATCGTCAATTGTTATCAACAACTACATCTTATTTTATCTTAAATCTGATTGGCTAATGATTTTCACAATTTTAAATTTAACTTTAAAAGCTTATAACTTCTATACCTCTTAATCTATCTTAAATCTATAAACATTCTTGAAATCTCCATAATTTTTCCTATAAAATAAGTCCAAACACGACCTACTTACTCAACTTATTAAACATGTTGATTTTTTTACATTGATCTCTTAATTTTTACTAATTTTATATGCTTTACAGGCCTGGAATTGATTTCCTCATGAACATGGGATGCTACTACATGTAAATACACATCCTTTAAATGTCGGAAACCAATTTGAGAGGAAAATTATCTGAAATTTTTATACACCCTTAAAAACTGATTTTGGTAAAATTGTCACTAACATAATGTTCGGTGACTCGAAATTGAGGCTACTTTATTATTTTTGCTTCTTATAATTTATTTAGGTCAATTTGTCCCATTTTATAACATTTTTATATAAGTTTTGTATAGGAAGAAATGACATAACCTTACATCTATACAGTAATTTTTAAAGTTAGATTTTACATACTTTAGCACTTTAAATGTTTGTGAAAGTGTAAATTCTTATTGTTTATGTCTTATTATAATTTATTTTCACTCTTCTGGATGTTCATAAGTTTTAATAAGACTTGTATAGAATTGTTGTCACTAATTTTAAGTCTGTAAATAGTGGCGAAACTAGGGGGGGGTGCAAGGTGTGCCAGGCACACCCCAGGCAAGCCGTGACACCCCAGAAAAACGGAGTACTTCCCCATTTTTCATTCTTATCTTAAATTCCATCTAACAACTGAATTCGTTAAATCTTAAACCATTGCGATAAACAAACGAGTAGTAATAGTGACATAGTGATAAGTACAATTATTAATTATTATTTATTATGTAAGGACATTAGAATATTCGTCATTCGAGCATAAGTTGTATCGGTGAAATAATATTTGTTTAGCTAAGCGGCGCGGCGGCGGTAGACTGCTGACTGTGACTGTGCTGCTCTTGGAATTGTTTTGGTTCATGATACTGATATGCGTTGAGTGTTGATGCATAAACAATAGCATGTATAGTTCCTCTTTCACGATGTAGTAAACCCAGCAAGCATAAAGACGCCGCAAAGATTAGTAGATTAGATTAGTTTACATACAGTTTACATTAACATTCTAAAAGATAACTTTTTATAAAGGAAGGGAGACTTGAAACTTAAAAATAGTGCAACATACCGGAAATGGTGACTCATTATTCCGAACAATCTAGATGTATGAATCATAATTACGATGCCTCGGCAGACGCAGACAGCAGCTTACGTAAATTATTAGTCATCGAACTTCTAGAAGATTTGAGAAGGGTTGCTTGCGTCATCGGTACCTATATAAGCAATGCTGCAACGCACGATGAATTCATGTTATAGTTATGTTTAATGTTTTATGTAATATTATTATTATTATTATTATGAGCTAAGTGCCAATATAACCTGTGTTCGGTGTTGTTTTAGAGTATTATAAGATGTTAAAATTTTGATGGGTGAAAAAAAAAGGAAAGATTGCATCACAAGTTTCAGCTAATAATAATAGTTTAAAGTTAAAACTGCAAAGGGATTTTGATTTGTACTTTCTTTCACGCGTTTTACTTGTTTCCTCATCAGTGTCCGAGCAGTTAGCTTTGGTGTTTATAAATTTGTTTTTATTTGCGTTGCAGATTGCAGATTGTAGGCGGTTTGAACATGAAGAAATTCAAAGACATACGATCGTTTTTCAAATCTGCCACAAATCAACCCGACAAAGATGAGACTGAGACAAGGCAAACGTCTACTCCAGTATGTGACTCAACAACAAATATTGAGATAGCTTGTGATTTAACACAATCTTCAACTTCAAATATAGAAAATGTTGGTGGAGGCATACGAAAAGATGTAAATAAAGCCGCTGAAGAAGGGCAAGGTAGCAAAACATCCGATGTTTTTACATCTGCAGAAACAAATCAAAGAGGACGAAATGATCCAGAAGATCAAGATCTGGGAACCCTTGATAGTAGTCCTTCGCAGCCAAGGGGCCCAAGGGTTGTTTTTCCAAAAAGTTCATTTGGAGATAGACGGAGATTGTTTTCGTCTCAATTCTTTGATACTTATCAGTGGCTTGAATATAGTGTGAAGTTAGATAAAGCGTTCTGCTTTGTCTGCAAATATTCGAGATCAAAATGAAAAGTTTTCGATTAATGGGTTCAGCAATTGGAGGAAACTAAGTGAGTCGCTGAAAAAACATGACACCTCTTTGGCTCACAGTGACTGTATGCAAAGGTTTGTAGGCTACAAGCAATCCTTGAAGGCCGGAGATGTTCATAAGAAGCTAACCATACAACATGAAGAAATGATAATACAGAACCGAGATTATATGATAAAATTAATGGACATGATTTTATACTTGACACGTCAAGGGCTGCCACTCCGAGGACACCGAGAAGACGCAACATCTACTAACCGAGGAAATTTTCTGGAGTTGGGTGAACTTATGGCAAAACATGACACGAATTTTTCGATGCATCTAGACATACATATCAGTTATTGCAGTTCCAAAATACAAAATGAAATAATAAGCATCGCATTTCAACTTGTTATTGAAGAGATTGTAGAAGAAGTGCGGCAATGTGTTTTTTTTTCGATAATGATTGATGAAGCTAGGTGCTACAAACAAGAACAATTGTCCGTGGCAATCAGATATGCCGTAGGCTTGGAAGTTGAGGAACGTTTTCTTGGTTTCGTAGATTGTTCTTCTTCTAGAGATGTCGAGAGTTTAAAAATACTTATTAAAAAGTATCTAAGTAAATGCAGTTTGTTGAATAACGCCATATTAATCGGCCAATCTTATGATGGAGCCAGTGTTATGCCTGGGAAACACCAAGGACTGCAAGCCAAAATAAGGGAGGATCATCCACAAGCCATTTACTTTCATTGCTTGGCACACAGGATGAACTTGGTAATTGTCGACAGTTGTGCTAAGGTGTCTACTGCAGCTGCATTTTCAACACTCTGGAGGCAATATACGTCCACTTTTCTCAACCCGTTCATCACTCTCATTCATAAACGCCCGTGATGCTCTAGGTATAAAGTCGGGGCGAAATGGGAAGTCTTAGCAGTACCAGGTGGAGTTGTCGATATGAAAATTGCAAATCCTTTTGAAAAATTTCAAGCAATTCGAAATGCTCTGGATGAGGAAATTGAACAAGGGCGAGACAAAAATTCTGTAGAAGCACTTGGAATACAGGCATCAATGATAAAGCCACAATTTATCGTTTTTTTGTTCGTCTTCCATTCAGTGTTAATGGTCTCAAATGTACTGCGTAAATATTTTCAGAGAAAAGATGCCACACTAGGTCAGGCTAGTGGTATCATAGATAGCACTATAAGTAGCTTTGAAGAGAAGAGGAACAAATTTGAGGACCCGTGGAGTGAAATAGAAAAATTCTCAGGAGAACAAGACATTTGTTTGGAGCCTTTAAGGATTTCAAAAAAAAGGAAGCAACCACAAAGGCTTAATTAATATCTATCTGACTCAACCCTGGGTAAATCATCTCTGATCGACATACCTGCAGGAACTACAGCTCCCGAATACTGGAAAGTCAACATTTACTACCAAGTCATGGACAACGTGATTGGCAATATGAAAAAAACGATTTGAAAATCTTCCCCTTGCAAGATCGATTGATTCCTTTGTGAAGCTAGATTTGGATCAAGCATTTGAGTTCGTCGCCAATTATCAGAGGGCCTTCAATATCGAAATATCAACACTTCAAGCTGAAGTTTTAGTGATACGAAATTTATTCAAAAATAAAAATTTTGAAATCACGTTGGAAAATCTAAAAGTTTAAGTGAAGGGGGATCTGACTCCAAATCTTTACAAATTACTACAAACTGCTGTAGGCCTTCCAATCAGTTCAGCTGGTTGCGAAAGAAGTTTCTCCGCTATGAGGTGGATAAAAACATGGCTGAGAACCACAATGGTACAAGATAGATTTTCAAATTAATCACTTCTCTGTATCGAAAATGCTTTAGTTAAGCAGAAATTGTCGGCTGAACAAGTTCTCTCTGTTTTTATAAAAACAGATAGAAAACTAAAATTAATAAAATACTTATCTTTCTTGGGATTTTTTAATGGTGTACTTTAAATTATACAATCTAAACGTTTCGATAACACTTACGTCAGTAGTAATGTTTGTTAAAAATTGTTAAAGTTATAGTAAACAATTTTGTCAAATTTGAAAAATTAAAACATAAACAAAAGCCTGCTATTAGTATAATAGTTTGGGAAACATAAAGCCATTAATAATGTTATTACACCTTCTAGGCGCAACCTTAAAGAAAAACCAGTTCTTAATGTTGGTACTGCTTTTCTTCCTTTTATAGCTAATGTTACAAATAGAATTGAAAAAATCCTAATCAAATATGGCATTAGGACTATTTTTAAACCTACAAGAAAAATTAAAGAACATTTAAGATCACCTAAAGATGTGTCAAACCCTTTATCATCTTCCGGAGTGTATAAGTTATCTTGTTCATGTGGAAAAGTATATATCGGGACCACAAAACGTAGTTTTGATACAAGACGCAAAGAACATATGAGATTTTGTAGATTGGGTCAACCAGAGAGGTCTGCTGTGGCTGACCATGCTCTGAATAATCTAAATCATGACATTCAATTTGACAATATGGAAATATTGTCAAGACAAACTCAAGGGCGTAGCCAGGATTTATAACGGGGAAGGTAGGAAGGGCAAACCATGGTCCATGGTCGTTCAAAATGTAAAATTTTAGGATAAAAAGAAAAGGCAAATGAAAACAAAACTTTGAGATTTTAATTATACTTAAATTAAACTAATAACAGATAACAAAAAAAATATGCAGAACAGAAAAGTATATATATATATATATATATTTTAGATTTAATTTTTTGTTTATTACAATTTAAAAATTATTTAATTTATTTTTGCTCTTCCAGGGGGGGGGGAATTGCCCCTCCCTGCCCTTAGCTGGCTACGCTCATGGACAAACTCATTATTATGTTCGTTTGCAACGTGAAGCTATTGAAATATATAAACACCCTAATAATTTTAATAGACAAGAAGAAAATCTCCGTTTAAATAGGTTTTGGCATCTTATAATTAAAAAAGAGCATAATGATACGCCTTGATTTTAATTTGTTTTCAACTTTTGGTATGTCTAGGTTTTTTGCTGTGTTTTTCCTAGATCTTGAAGCAAATGCTTTACCAATTATATGTTAAATTACCACAGCACTGTAATTTAACATAAGTAGTTGAAATTAAATTAAAATTAAAAATTACAAAGAACGTTCTGCATTGTGCTTTTTATTGTTAATAACACTTCCAATTATTGATAAAGATATCTCTTTGTTAGATTTAACTGGGTTATTTTATTTGATGTAATGTTTAGATTTGTGAATGCTTGTATCATTCTAAAATTGAAGTTTTTCACAACTTTACACTTACATCATAACTTAACATAAATTTTGTTAAATGTGTTTTTTGGCTGGCAAATTTCATTGTTAGCTTTCGTCGTAGAGAGTGTTCTGGTTTGTCATCTTTGAGGCAGTTTAATAATATTTAATATCATGACTTAGTTATACTTTACTAAAAAAATTTTATAGTTGGCTTTATGTTTCCCAAACTGTTATACTAATAGCAGGCTTATGTTTATGTTTTAATTTTTCAAATTTGGCAAAATTGTTTACTACATCTTTAACAATTTTTAACAAACATTACTACTGACGAAGACAACTGTAAGTGTTATCGAAACGTTTAGATTGTATAATTTAAAGTACACCATTAAAAAATCCCAAAAAAGATAAGTATTTTATTATGAGTGTTAATGGTGAAAGTTTACATTTTCATAAAACTAAAATTAGCTTGAAGTTTTTTTTATTCATACTTATATGTTATATTTCCTAAATAAAATGTGAAAATGTAAAATGTCTTTTACTTAAAGTAGGTATATGACAAACCATGATGATGAAAACCAAAACTGTTTAAAATTGAGAGTGAAAACAAGATTGACGTAGTTTTCATGCGCATGCATCTATAAAAAAAGTGGTGTGTACGCCCCAACAAAATTTTTATACGCACCCCTCCCCAAAAAGAGCCCGTGGGGCCTGCCCCCCCCCCCAGAAAAATTTTGTAGTTTCGCCACTGTCTGTAAATGTTAATTATGCACAATAAATTCAGAACTGCTGTACTATTTATGTTTTATAGTTAATAACCAATGTATTCATTCTGTTTTCCATTCAGTTTTAGCATTTATATTACGTTTTGCACTAACACGAATGTTTACACCAAACCTGCCTGCGTACACCCTACTTGTGACATTGATATCTGTCCCAAACTATTTCTAAAATCAGGTTTGTTATCTACAACCTATAACTCATGTCTTAAGGGAAAATTATACCTAAATAAACTTGCTAACTAAAAAGGAAATTGATTTATTTCATTACGATACCAAACGTACACGATACTCACTTGCAGTATGTTGCGATTTATCATTATTTTTACATTTTTATTAATAATTATAATATCCTTGGTCCAATTCAATGCTAATTAAATACCCCTATATAATCTTACATATAATGTACCATTTATACTCATTAAAAATGATTTTTTTTTACTACGTGAATTATTTACTTTGTTTCATGTGATTTCTAAACATCTCAATATATATATATATATATATATATATATATATATGATATATATATATATATATATATATATATATATATATATATATATATATATATATATATGATCCACGGTTTTTGTAGAGAAAATTACTTGCAACAAAGTAGTATGTTAATTATTGTTACCCTTGAAGAAAGTTCTTGTTTTGAGTGGCATAGTATTTTTACCACATACAGCCTTGTGTTTTTTAGTATAAATACAAGACGATATGTGAAGAAGTTATATCTAAAACAAAACTTCTTCTGACCACATCAAGTATCAATTGGTAGGTTATTCTTCATATATTGTTCCTATTTACTGTAATAGTTATTATTGTAATATATATTATTTATACAACTACATGTATGTTAATTGCAAGTATATATATATATATATATATATATATATATATATATATATATATATATATATATTGTTTTAGAACGAGCACTAGGAAACGTTCCAAATTGGTGTTAACTTTTATTATTTATTTATTAAATAAATTTAATTTGTAAATTAGTTTACTGTTTTTAAAAGAAATTAGACTATTTCCAATTAAGAGTTGTTTTTATATTAATGGATTTAAATCAGTTTGAATTGAAATTTCTTTACACTAATCTGAAACTGTCTTTTAGGAGAACAAGAAATAAAAGGCGACCTCTACTAAAGTAAAAAGGGGACCGGTAAGTTGCTTTTAATTATTACTCAATTATATTTACAATGTGGGACAGGTTATTCAGTACATAAATTTAATTTACTTACCTTAACTGTTTTAAAAAAGAGATTTATATAGTTTCAAATGAGTATGATTGATTTAGGTAGAAGTTTCTTATGCTAAGTTGGCAATAGTGTTTTTTCTCACCACATTTAAAAATTTTAATCTGTTCAAATGCAAAATAGTTTTTCAGATAAATATTACTGCAGTTTATAATTAGTTTTGTATATGCTAACCAGTAATTATTTAGTTTCGAAACTACGTTATAGAAAGTGTTTCATCTTGAAATATATAAATAATAAATGTTGCAGTATAAGATGGATCATTAATTAAGCAGATTTCAAGTTTTTTAATTTCATTTAAGTAGAATTCCAGTGTGATCGTTTGTAGGTTGGTCAATATTCAGGCAAATCTGGAGCTCGCTTTTTTACGAACTAATGATTTAAGTGAACTGTTTAGTTATTGATAATAAATGAAGTTAGCGTATTTTCAAATTTAGTTTAAATTTTTATAATCAATTTTGCTTAAAGCCGTTTTACATAGAAATTCTTTATGCTAAATATTTTTTAAATACCTAATACATTGTAAAATTTGTAAAGTGTTATATATAAATTTTAGATCTGAAGTCCTATATAAATAAAATGTTAATTTTGTTATGTAGTTGAATTAGTATTTCTAAATTTCACATTGTAAGATGGATCGTAAAGCAGCTATACAGATTTGTTTCTAAGTTCTCTATCTATTATTAAGTATACAGTTACAGTTTTTTTTCAAAAAAAGTTTGCAATTTAAGCGAATTGACTTTTTTTATGGTTGTAATCCTTGTTACGTGCGATAATTTTTTATACTTAGATTGTTCAAAATTTCGCATTCTAAACGAAGCGACTTTTTTTTATCTTGTATAGGTAACTATTTTTTCTAAACTTTAAAGTTTAACAAAATTAAGTTAATTTAAAGTTGAAAAAAAATAACATAATTGGTTCTACCGGAGTCCATATATATGGTATCATGTAATTTAGTTTATTAAAAAGGTATGCTTTGTAATATATTGCGGTATATATATTTTATGTATAAAAAAAAGAATCATTGCATTTCAACGTAATAATGATTGAACCAGAGTGATATATTGCTTTTAATATGTAATCAGATAGTGTATATTTACTCTGTTTAAGTGGAAATGGGTTGCAAACATTTTGATCGTATATTCAATCCCTCTGAAGTGTCTCGGTAGTATAATGTATTAGGGGGTTTGTTACGGACGCTATTTTTGTTTGGGGTGGGGGTAAAAAGAATTATTAATATCACGCGCGGTGTGTGTGCGTGTGTGTGCGTGGTGCTTATGCACTGAACACAATACGTTTTTTTATTTTTATTTTTTTATTTTTTATTTTTTTAATTTTTTTTTCGCGCGTGCAGATGTGCTTATGCACACTTTACGTTTACGTTTACGTTTACGTTTACGTGTCTGCAATGCAGAGTAAGTAGATTTTCTCTCCCGGTACATATTCAATTGAATATTTTGTCTTAAACTATTGGAGGTGTAATGATATACAATTCTTTACAGGTGAAAGTAACCGTTTCCAATGTGAATGTCTCAAGAAATTTTCTCGAAAAGATTCCCTCCTTCGACATCAAAAAAATGCGTGCTGGACAAGGATGTCAGTATCTACCCCACCATCTGGCATGCAGGAGGTTTCGTTGCAAAATCAAACCACAGGGAGCAATGTGGTGCAAGGAATCACTTGCGACGATAACAAAGCAGTACATAAACATGTTACTGATTCCTTTGCGCAACCAGGACCATCTGGGGTAAACTATGCGAGAGATAATGCGAAACCCGGACCATCAGGGTTGAGCAACTCAAGGAAGCGGAAGTCTGACCAAGGCGAAGAACCGGTATATAAGAAAAATAGTAGAAGTGTTGAGAGTGTGTACTGCACTGATTGCTCAATAGATGTACATGCGTTACAAGGACACCTCAGAAGCAATAGACATAAAGCAAATGTATGTTTGCTTGTCGATACTGGGGTTGAAGTGATTCAAAAGGCGTTTAAACAACGCATTGTGTCGTACCGACTGTCACCATGCAATACGCATACTGCTGTGTCCACCTTTATGGCAGACGTTAAAGGGAACGTATTGAAGGTAGTACAAAATCAGTTTCAGAAACACTACTCCTTAAAATGTAATGTTGAGCTGTTTGGTTTATACTTTTTGAACACTAGGGAAAGCACAGAACTGAAATCCTTTCAGACTAAGTATGATATTCTAAGTGTAGGGACGGTGTTAGAAGAGTATTTCCAAAGAATAAGTGAAATATTGGATGCAAAGCAATCCGAATTTCAGGATAAAGATTCTGGTAAGTGTGAGTTATGACTATTGGTGTAATCGATTAGTAACAACTGTTTTAGGGTGGTCCCTGGTGCAATTCGTGTATATAGAGGTAAACCTGCTGAAATTTTCTCCCATCACTGGTTCATCATATATGGCTGTCCCCGCCGAAATCGCACATAAACACGTCATAGTCAATGTAAAAAATAATGATAATTGCTGCTTTGCATGGGCTGGTGTATCGGCACTAGTGACACCAAAGGGTCTACCACAGCGGACAACATCTTACCCTGACTTCCAGACGTTATTCAACTGGAATGGTGTACAGTTCCCTGTTAAGCTGACGAATATTTCAACGTTTGAGACCAATAACAACATTTCCATCAATGTTTATGGGTTAGACGATACGTATCGTGATGGTCTGCGTATCACAGAGGTAGTGGAGCCTCTGTACCATACCAAAGCCAAACTGACAGTCCATGTTAATTTATTATTATTAGTCAGTAACCACACTGATACAGCATTATGTATGGATAAAAAATTTTTCTCGTTTACTTAGCAACCAAATATCCCGGCGGAACGGAGCAATGTATTTTTGTGGTGCATGCTTGTATTACTTTAGATCCGAGGAGCAATTAACCCGCCACGTGTCACATGACTGTAACTTTGTATACATAAAATTACCTGACTTGAAACAAAAAAAGACATAACCGGGGAATTCTACGCGGAAAATATACTCGCGTTGCGGAACTATCAGAAACAAATGGTTCTGCCATTCGTAATATATGCAGATTTTGAAGCGCTCTTAGTACCGGTAGATACGGCTGAACCAGATTCCGGAAAACCGTTCACGATAAAAACGTGTAAACACGAACCATACTCGTTTAGTTATTATATTAAGTGTAGTGTAAACGATGCGTGGTCTAAGTTAGAACTGTATAGGGGGAATAATGCAGGGGAGATATTTATAAGACGACTGGAAAGTGATGTAAAACGGATATATAATGAACATTTCAAAGCTAGTGTTCCAATGACACCATTAACGGATGACTGCAGCTATTGCGATACAATAATAAACCTATTGAGTTTGTACCGTGGAATAATCCGAATAAGTTAGTCCATTAGTTAAGGGAATTATTAGGATCAATGTCGGCAGGAAATACTAGCAATCACAACGAAACAATATATATATATATATATATATATATATATATATATATATATATATATATAAAATTTTATATAATTGACAATCTACATAACCAAAAGTAA
>JARFJB010001427.1:0-17775 GCA_036346205.1 Vesta saturnalis
CATCTACCTGAGGTAAACTTTTATTTATGTATTTAATAAAGAAAATTTTTAAATCTACAATTGTTTCAAGAACCTAGCTCGCGTCGTCAGGATTAACAAGAAATTGACATTTATGATTGACAGCTACTTGCTAATAATTTAAATAGTTGAATAGCCAATAATGGGACTTTTTCTTGTATGAATGTGTATAGATATTTAGGTTCCATAATAGAAACCTCACAATAAAATTATTAATTGAGAAGACAGTGTAGAAGTGTAGAATTTCCTATATACTTTATACTTTATACTTTATACTTTATACTTTATACTTTATACTTTATACTTTATACTTTATACTTTATATACTTTATACTTTATACTTTATACTTTATACTTTATACTTTATACTTTATATTTATACTTTATACTTTATACTTTATACTTTATACTTTTATACTTTATACTTTATACTTTATACTTTATACTTTATACTTTATACTTTATCTTTATACTTTATACTTTATACTTTATACTTATATTTATACTTTATACTTTATACTTATATTTTATACTTTATACTTTATACTTTATACTTTATACTTTATACTTTATACTTTATACTTTATACTTTATACTTTATACTTTTATACTTTATACTTTATACTTTACTTATTTATACTTTATACTTTATACTTATACTTTATACTTTATACTTTATACTTTATAATTTATACTTTTATACTTTATACTTTTATACTTTATAATTTATACTTTATAATTTTATACTTTATACTTTATAATTTATACTTTAATTTATACTTTATACTTTATAATTTATACTTTATACTTTATACTTTATACTTTATACTTTTATAATTTTATACTTTATACTTTATACTTTATACTTTATACTTATACTTTATACTTTATACTTTATACTTTATAATTTTATACTTTATACTTTATACTTTATACTTTATACTTTATACTTTATACTTTTATACTTTATACTTTATAATTTTATACTTATACTTTATACTTTATACTTATACTTTATACTTTATTATACTTTATACTTTATACTTTATAATTTATACTTTATACTTTATACTTTATACTTTATACTTTATACTTTTATACTTTATACTTTATAACTTTATACTTTATATTTATATTTATACTTTATACTTTATACTTTATACTTTATATTTATACTTTATACTTTATACTTTATACTTTATACTTTATACTTTATACTTTATACTTTATACTTTATACTTTATACTTTATACTTTTATAACTTTATATTTATACTTTATACTTTTACTATACTTTATACTTTATAATTTATACTTTATACTTTATACTTTATAATTTATACTTTATAACTTTATACTTTATACTTTATACTTTATACTTTATACTTTATACTTTATACTTTATACTTTATACTTTATACTTTATACTTTATACTTTATACTTATACTTTATATTTATACTTTATACTTTATACTTTATACTTTATACTTTATACTTTATACTTTATACTTTATACTTTATACTTTATACTTTATAATTTATAATTTATACTTTATACTTTATACTTTAACTTTATACTTTATACTTTATAATTTATACTTTATACTTTATACTTTATACTTTATACTTTATACTTTATACTTTATACTTTATACTTTATACTTTATATTTATACTTTATATTTTATACTTTATACTTTATACTTTATACTTTATAATTTATACTTTATACTTTATATTTATACTTTATACTTTATACTTTATACTTTATACTTTATACTTTATACTTTTAATTTATACTTTATACTTTATAATTTATAATTTATAATTTATACTTTTATTATACTTTATAATTTATACTTTATACTTTATAATTTATATTTATACTTTATAATTTATACTTTAACTTTATATTTATCTTATATTTATATTTATAATTTTATATTTATAATTTATACTTTATAATTTATACTTTATAATTTATAATTTATACTTTATACTTTATAATTTTTATAATTTATACTTTATACTTTATAATTTATAATTTATACTTTATAATTTATACTTTATACTTTATATTTATACTTTATACTTTATACTTTATTAATTTATACTTTATACTTTATACTTTATACTTTATACTTTATACTTTATATTATACTTTATACTTTATACTTTATACTTTATACTTTATACTTTATACTTTATATTTATACTTTATACTTTATAATTTATACTTTACTTTATATTTATACTTTATAATTTACTTTATACTTTATACTTTATACTTTATACTTTATACTTTATACTTTATACTTTATACTTTATACTTTATACTTTATACTTTATAATTTATACTTTATAATTTATACTATTTTATAATTTATACTTTATATTTATTTATACTTTATACTTTATACTTTATACTTTATACTTTATACTTTATAATTTATACTTTATACTTATACTTTATACTTTATAACTTTATAATTTATACTTTATACTTTATACATTTATAATTTTATACTTTATACTTTATACTTTATACTTTATACTTTATACTTTATACTTTATACTTTATACTTTATACTTTATACTTTATACTTTATACTTTATACTTTATACTTTATACTTTATACTTTATACTTTATACTTTATACTTTATAATTTTATACTTTATATTTATATTTATACTTATACTTTATACTTTATATTTATACTTTATACTTTATATTTATATTTATATTTATACTTTATATTTATATTTTATATTTATACTTTATACTTATACTTTATATTTATATTTATATTATTTTATACTTTATATTTATATTTATATTTATACTTTATATTTATATTTTATTTTATACTTTATATTTTATTTTATACTTTATACTTTATTTTATATTTATACTTTATAATTTTATACTTTATACTTTATACTTTATACTTTATATTTATTTTATATTATATTTATACTTTATACTTTATACTTTATATTTATACTTTATACTTTATATTTATTTTATACTTTATACATTTATACTTTATTACTTTATACTTTATACTTTATATTTATAATTTATACTTTATAATTTATACTTTATACTTTATACTTTATACTTTATATTTATAATTTATACTTATATTTATATTTATACTTTATATTTATACTTTATAATTTATATTTATAATTTTATATTTATATTTTTATACTTTATATTATACTTTATACTTTATATTTATACTTTATATTTATACTTTATATTTATATTTATACTTTATAATTTATACTTATTTTATATTTATAATTTATATTTATACTTTATACTTTATATACTTTATAATTTATACTTTATACTTTATACTTTATACTTTATAATTTATACTTTATAACTTTATACTTTATACTTTATAATTTATATACTTTATAATTTATACTTTATATTTATAATTTATACTTTATAATTTTATATTATTTTATACTTTATACTTTATAATTTATACTTTATACTTTATAATTTATACTTTATACTTTATACTTTATAATTTATACTTATACTTTATATTTATACTTTATAATTTATAATTTATACTTTATAATTTATACTTTATACTTTATACTTTATATTTATACTTTATACTTTTTTATATTTATACTTTATAATTTATAATTTATAATTTATAATTTTATACTTTATATTTATAATTTATACTTTTATACTTTATATTTATACTTTATACTTTATAATTTATACTTTATACTTTATATTTATACTTTATATTTATACTTTATAACTTTATACTTTATACTTTATAATTTATAATTTATACTTTATACTTTATACTTTATACTTTATACTTTATAATTTTATAATTTATACTTTATACTTTATACTTTATACTTTATACTTTATAATTTTATACTTTATACTTTATAATTTATACTTTAACTTTATACTTTATACTTTATACTTATACTTATACTTTATACTTTATACTTTATATTTATACTTTATACTTTATACTTTATACTTTATATTTTATACTTTATATTTATACTTATACTTTATACTTTATACTTTATACTTTATATTTATACTTTATAATTTATATTTATACTTATACTTTATATTTAACTTTATAATTTATACTTTATACTTATACTTTATACTTTATATTTATAACTTTATACTTTATATTTATACTTTATACTTTATAATTTATACTTTATACTTTATACTTTATAATTTATACTTTATACTTATACTTTATACTTATTTTATACTTTATACTTTATAATTTATACTTTATACTTTATACTTTATTACTTTATACTTTATAATTTATACTTTATACTTTATACTTTATACTTTATACTTTATACTACTTTATACTTTATACTTTATACTTTTATACTTTATACTTTATACTTTATACTTTATACTTTATACTTTATACTTTATAATTTTATACTTTATACTTATACTTATACTTTATACTTTATACTTTATACTTTATACTTTATAATTTTATACTTTATAATTTTATACTTTATACTTTATACTTTATAATTTATAATTTATACTTTATACTTTATAACTTTATAACTTTTATAATTTATACTTTATACTTTATACTTTATACTTTATAATTTATACTTTATAATTTATAACTTTATAATTTATACTTTATAATTTATACTTTATACTTTATACTTTATACTTTATACTTTATAATTTATACTTTATACTTTATAATTTATACTTTATAATTTATACTTTATACTTTATACTTTATACTTTATACTTTATACTTTATACTTTATACTTTATACTTTATACTTTATACTTTATACTTTATACTTTATACTTTATACTTTATACTTTATACTTTATATTTTATACTTTATACTTTATACTTTATACTTTATACTTTATACTTTATACTTTATAATTTATATTTATACTTTATACTTTATACTTTATACTTTATACTTTATACTTTATATTTATACTTTATACTTTATACTTTATACTTTATACTTTATACTTTATATTTTATACTTTATACTTTATACTTTATACTTTATACTTTATACTTTATAATTTATACTTTATAATTTATACTTTATTTATATTTATACTTTATACTTTATATTTATACTTTATACTTTATACTTTATATTTATACTTTATATTTATACTTTATACTTTATACTTTATACTTTATACTTTATACTTTATACTTTATACTTTATATATTTATACTTTATAATTTATACTTTATACTTTATAATTTATACTTTATACTTTATACTTTATAATTTATAATTTATACTTTATACTTTATACTTTATATTTATTTATACTTTATACTTTATACTTTATACTTTTCTTTATACTTTATACTTTATACTTTATACTTTTATACTTTATACTTTATAACTTTATACTTTATATTTATACTTTATACTTTATACTTTATATTTATACTTTATACTTTATACTTTATATCTTTATACTTTATACTTTATAACTTTATACTTTATACTTTATACTTTATCTTTATACTTTATACTTTATACTTTATACTTTATACTTTATACTTTATACTTTATACTTTATATTTATACTTTATACTTTATACTTTATATTTATACTTTATACTTTATAACTTTATACTTTATACTTTATACTTTATACTTTATACTTTATACTTTATACTTTATACTTTTAATTTATAATTTATACTTTATAATTTTATACTTTATAATTTATACTTTATAATTTATACTTTATATTTATACTTTATACTTTATATTTATACTTTATACTTTATACTTATAATTTATACTTTATAACTTTATACTTTATACTTTATAATTTATATTTATACTTTATACTTTATACTTTATACTTTATACTTTATATTACTTATACTTTATACTTTATATTATACTTTATACTTTATACTTTATACTTTATACTTTATACTTTATACTTTATACTTTATAATTTATACTATATTATACTTTATACTTTATACTTTATACTTTATACTTTATACTTTATACTTTATACTTTATACTTTATACTTTATACTTTATACTTTATACTTTATACTTTATACTTAATTTATAACTATACTTTATACTTTATACTTTATACTTTATACTTATACTTTATACTTTATACTTTATACTTTATACTTTATACTTTATACTTTATACTTTATACTTTATACTTTATACTTTATACTTTATACTTTATACTTTATACTTTATACTTTATACTTTATACTTTATACTTTATACTTTATATCTTTATACTTTACTTTATACTTTATATTTATACTTTATACTTTACTTTATACTTTATACTTTATACTTATACTTTATATTTATACTTTATACTTTTATATTTTATACTTTATACTTTATAATTTTATACTTATATACTTTACATACTTTATACTTTATACTTTATACTTTTATACTTTATACTTTATACTTTATACTTTATACTTATAACTTTATACTTTATACTTTATACTTTATACTTTATACTTTTATACATATTATACTTTATACATTTAATATTTTATATTTTATAATTTATACTTTATACTTTTACTCAACTTTATACTTATAATTTATACTTAATTTATACTTTTTAATACATTTATACTTATTATAATATATTATACTTTATAATTTATTACTTTATACATATTTATAATTTTACTTTATACTTTATAATTTATACTTTATACTTTATAATTTTTTATACTTTATACTTTATACTTTATAACTTTATAACTTTATACTTTATTAATTTTATACTATCTTTATACTTTATAACTTATATATTTATACTTATATATCTATACTTATACTTTATAATTATAATTTATATTTATAATTATACTTATAACTTATACTTTATACTTTATACTTATAATTATAATTTATAAATTTATACTATACTTTATATTATTATAATTTATACTTTATACTTTATAATTTTATAATTTATACTTTATACTTTATAATTTTATACTTATTTTATAATTTATACTTTATATATTTATACTTTATACATTTATACTATATATAACTTTAATACTATTATATAACTTATACTTTATATTTATACTATTATATTTATAATTATACTTATACTTAATCATTTAATATACTTTATAATTTATAATTATACTTTATACATAATTTATACTTTATAATTATATACTTTATATTTATACTATTATCATATATATACTTATAATTATATACTATATAATTTATAATTATACATTTTAATAACTTAATATTATACATTTATACTTAATAATTTATACATTTAAATATTATACTTATATTTATACTTTAATACTTTAACTAACTAATAAAATTAAATATATACTTATAATTTAATTAATAATATCATATTTAATACTATATTATAAATCTTAACTTATACTATTAAAACTTTAAAACTATACTATTTAATAACATACTTAAATATACTAATATACATTATACTATAATTATAATTTAAATAATTATACTCAACTTAATTTATATTATAACATACTTAATTATAATTTATACTTATATACTTTATACTTTATAATTTATACTATATCTTATACTAAATACTTATATACTTTATAATTTTATAATTTATACTTTATATTATATTTATAATTTTTATACTTTTACTTATATTTATACTTTATACTTTAATTTTATAATTTATATTTATATATATACTTAATAATTTAATTTATATTTATAATCTTATACTTATATTTATTTTATACTTTAAAACTTTTATACTTTATATTTATACTTCATACTGTTATATTATAATTTATATTTAATACTTTATACTTATACTTTAATACTTTATAATTTATACTTTATACTTTATACTTTATATACTTTATACTTTATACTTTATAATTTATACTTTATATTTATATTTATACTTTATACTTTATACTTTATACTTTTATACTTTATACTTTATAATTTTATACTTTATACTTTAATTTATACTTTATATTTATAATTTTATACTTTATACTTTTATACTTTATACTTTATACTTTTTATACTTTTTATTAATTTATACTTTATACTTTATACTTTTATTTATTTTATACTTTATATTTATACTTTTTTTATACTTATATTTATACTTTTTTTTAATTTAATTTATAATTTTATACTTTATACTTTATACTTTATATTTATACTTTATATTTTATACTTATAATTTTTACTTTATAATTTATACTTTATATTTATACTTTATACTTTATACTTTTATACTTTATAATTTATACTTTATACTTTATACTTTATATACTTTATACTTTATACTTTATACTTTATACTTTATACTTTATACTTTATACTTTATACTTTATACTTTTTATACATTTTATACTTATACTTTATACTTTTATACTTTATACTTTATACTTAATTTTTATTTTTTCAAACAGTCAAATTCTTGTCTAAAACGTGTAAGATTTTGTGTGTTTGGTAGTGTCCTAATTAGATGTTTATAATGAGAGTTTTCTTGTTCATAAGTTCAGTGTACACTGTGCCTAACCTCAAAATTTCGTTAAGTTAGGTACAGTGAACATTTACGAGCTTATAGACTACAATACACAGAAAACTCTCATTACAATAAACATCTTATTAAGAGAGTACACTCCCTCACATCAAACACAGAACCAGAAATCTTACACGTTTGTAAGAAACAAAAACTTGACTGTTTAGAAGAGTTTGAAAAAAGAGGCAATAAGTACGTGGATTTATTCGATACCAACTGGTGTAGAACATGAAATACAGTGTAGTGAGATTAATCTTTAAATAGAGCTTAACATTATGAATACAAGTACACACTTTGTAACGGATTAGACTTGATCACTTGACTAGACATACATAACAAAAGGCTATTAACAAATTATAACCTATACCTATCAGTAGTATGAAGAGTGTGAGAATCAATTTCTTACTTCCTTAGAAAAGACGTTGTTGATTAAGCATTATAACTTTTGATTAATATCTCATTGTCTTACATAAAGTTTTGTTAACAAACATTTTTTTAGTTACCTTTTAAATATTTTAATTCTATTAGAGTTCTTTATGTAATCTGGAAGTTTATTGTATAATATAACGAGTTAATAAAATATAAAATATAATCCATACAATAATATTGAGCATTTTGGACATATAGGTTTAAAATTATTGCCAACTCTAGTATTGTGATCATTAGTATCAGCTTGCTTAGAAAAAGATTCGATCCAATGCTGAACTATCCTTAAGTATACCAAAAGTTAATGACTTGATTTCATTCATTTATCTGAGAGCTTTATGGAATAACTAAAAAAGATTACAAAAACGATATACAGGATGTGTATTGACCCGAGGGTCCAATAATTAACTTTTATAAATTACGGTCCTGGAATTTGAGTTTTTTACTACCTGAAAAAGTAGTATAGCGTAGACTATTAGTCTAAAAGTTGAAGTGAATCTGTCGAAGAGTAGAGAAGATGTAGGGTGATATTGATATTATTATCGTAGTTATTCTTAATCGGTCAATTTTAATAGTCATTCGTTAATGGTATAGATGTATCCTATATCCACCATAAGTATGTACAGTGGCATCCGAATCACCCAGTATATACACAAAGCTTTGCTTTGCAATAAATATAAAGCAATTAATGTTAAAACTCCTTGTTTTGTAAAAGAGAAACGACAGGAATCGCGAGTTATTAGGTTATCAATTATTCTAATAGCTCTTTTTTGAGTTACAATCAAAACGTGGTTATAACTGGTCTGACCAAACAATTGAATAGCATACCTTAAGAGCGATTCAAAGTATGAATGGTATATCTGAATAATACATTAATAGAAACAATATTTCGTAAGTGTCGGATTGTATAGCGAACAGAGTTTAGTTTCAATATAGCTGATTAATGTGGCCATTCAAAGTATGCATCTACATGCAAACCTAGAAAGTTGAAGCTATGTACCATCTGTACCGCTATATTATTTAATAGAAAATTTTTGGAAAGTCTCGTTTTGAGAACAGTTATTAGGAATCATAGATTTAGTTTTTTCAACATTAACCCGTTAGGTTTTCAGATTCATTAACAAATATTCCGCTTTTGAGTAAAATTCAGTTATGGTTACAAAAGAAAATGAAAACGTTATGTCATCTACAGATAGCGTTATTTGTTCAGGCGCTTGTTCTGAGAGATCATTAAAAAATATATTGTAACCTTATCAAAATTAAATTATCGCCAAATGGTAATAACAATAATGTAGTTAAAGTATAAAATAAAGTGCCGTTGACTCATCAGTAGATTGAGATAGGGGGGTTCAATTAACGCACCGGAAATACTGCCTGCGTTTCAATAGCTTCATTATTTTACTTATGCCTAATTAATATAAAAATTATGTATTAATTATAAAAAAAATATAATTAACTGCATGCTCGAGCGCCATGTTATCTTTGTCCAGGAAAATAACAAAACCCTAAATAATGAACAATAATAATTTTCTATAAATAACAAAAATTAACAATGTGCAATTAAGTTTATTTACTCAATAAATGGATGGTTAAGGAGAGGTAAGAAAAGGTTTTAAAGCTAAGCTTAAAAAATATAAAATTTACCACATAAATTCCTCAGCATAATAGTTTCTATAGACAGCTTCCTGTGATTAACTACGGATGCGGAACGGTCAATCAAGATGAAAGCGTTTCCATCTTTCTTTCTTATTCTTGATGTCTTATTGAATTAAAATTGCATTTTAATATGATATTATTTGAGTGAAGAGAAACTTGTGTAAATAAGTAACTTAAGAGCCATTTAAAATATAAATATAAGTACTATAATGAATATACATAAGGGTACTTAAGTACGTAAAATAAAAGTGGAAAGGTAGAAGTGCCTAAAAAGCAAAGGCTTTAGCTAAAATATAATGAATTACAAAATAACTCACCACCAAAATATGATGGCACCTCTATAAAAATTAAGTAAAACCATTATGACAATGACTACTGCTTAAACATTCTGCAGCAAGTGAAGAAAAATAGAGGCTTTCAGAATTGCTCTCAAATCCCCTCAAGAGGTTGTCACGCAGTGCGCACACAATGATCAGTCCAATTTTAAAAGAAAGGGAACTATAACTATTTATATAATATTACACCCAAAATATATGTTCTATGAAATGCAATTTAGTTCGTTTCTAATTTTTACGCCAAATAAATTAATGATCTTAGATTAACGTATTTTTTAATACAACCACAAAAAAAGGTTGTTACAATATTAAACAAAATTGGTCCAAGGATGGATCCCTGTGGTCTCCTACTAAAACATTTTGTACTGTTGAATTAATAATATAGCTACGAAACCATTCTAATGCAAGTCTACTTATACCATAGTGTTCTAATTTTTTGAGCAAAATATTAGTGTTGAATAGATCGAATGTTTTCGAGAAGAACGTGCACACAGCAGCGTGTGTATAACGCAGTTTCCAAAACCTTTAAAAAGGCGTTAGACGTCGATACTGCTCTATAGTAATGTACGACGAGCTTGTTTCCTTTTTTGCAAATCACAACAACCCTCATAACTATTAGGCATGCTGGTACTATCCCTTGTAAGAAAGATTAACATATTAGTTCGATCAATAGTGAGCCATCATTTCAATAACATATGGTGGTGTTTGGTCGGACCCGGCACTGTTGCCATTATTAATTTTACGAATAATATTCTATACTTCAACTGAGGATGTTGGAGAAACTGAGATTACCCGATTGTGAAAGTACATCTGAAACTGTAAAAATTTTGATAACTTTATTAGCAACTTCGACTGGGTTTGAAAAAGTGCTACCATACCAGTGCAAGAAAACGTTTTGTGATGTAGATTTTGTTTTAACAGACTGTCCTTTAATCTCTTCCCATACTGCACACCCACACAAACACACACACACACACACACATACACACACACACACATTCACATACAAACACACACACTTACACTCACACTCACACACGCACACGCACACGCACACGCACACGCATACGCACACACGTACACACACGCACAAAACACACACACGCACAATCACATGCACACACGCACACAGAGACACACATGCTCTCGCAGGCGCATACGGACACATACGCACTCGCGCACACACGCATATAAGCACACACGCACACGCGCACTCACGCATACACACATACACGCACGCACGCACGCACGCACGCACGATCGCACGCACGCAGGTACGTACGCACGCACGCACACACTACAACATCTTCTACACACACACACACACACACACACACACACACACACACACACACACACACACGAACACACGAACACACGAACACACGAACACACGAACACACGAACACACGAACACACGAACACACGATCACACGAACACACGAACACACGAACACACGAACACACGAACACACGAACACACGAACACACGAACACACGAACACACGAACACACGAACACACGAACACACGAACACACGAACACACGAACACACGAACACACGAACACACGAACACACGAACACACGAACACACGAACACACGAACACACGAACACACGAACACACGAACACACGAACACACGAACACACAAACACACAAACACACGAACACAGGAACACACGAACTCAACAACACACGAACACACGAAAACGAACAAACGAATACACGGAACACACGAACACAGGATCACACGAACACACAACACACAACACATGAACACACGAACACACGAATACACGAACACAAGAACATACCAACACACGAACACACGAACACACGAACACACGAACACACGAACACACGAACACACGAACACACGAACACACGAACACACGAACACGAACACACGAACACACAAACACACGAAGACACGAACACACGAACACACGAACACACGAACACACGAACACACGAACACACGAACACATGAACACACGAACACACGAACACACGAACACACGAACACACGAACACACGAACAGACAAACACACTAACACACGAACACACGAACACACGAACACACGAACACACGAACACACGACACGAACACACGAACACACGGACACACGAACACACGAACACACGAACACACGAACGACGATCACGAACACACGAAGACACGAACACACGAACACACGAACACACGAACACACGAAGACACGAACACACGAACACACGAACACACGAACACACGAACACACGAACACACGAACACACGAACACACGAACATACGAATACACGAACACACGAACACACGAACACACGAACAGACTAACACACTAACACACGAACACACGAACACACGAACACACGAACACACGAACACACGAACACACGAACACACGAACACACGAACACACTAACACACGAACACACGAACACACGAACACACGAACACACGAACACACGAACACACGAACACACGAACACACGAACACACGAACACACGAACACACGAACACACTAACACACGAACACACGAACACACGCACATACGAACACACGCACACACTCAACCGCACATATATACACACACACACAAACACACACACAAACACACAGCACACATGCACACACCCACACACAAACACGCGCTCTCGCGCACGCATACGCACACGCGCGCACATGCACATACCCACATACACGCTCTCGCAAACGCATACACACACGTACACACACACACGTGCACACGCACACACGCATACACGCACATACGGACGGACACACACATACACACACGCTAGCGCCCACAGACGTACATACGCACACACGCACTCAGAAACACACGCACACGCGCATGCACACACACACACACACACACACACACACACACACACACACACACACACACACACACACGAACACACTAACACACGCACACGCACACTCACACGCACACGCAATGGCACTTGCAAACACACGCACACGCACGTTCACTTGCAGACGACATACGTTGTAAGTTTAGGTAATAAGGATTTAGCGTTAGTGAAATAAAAGTCGATAGCATACTATTCTGTACCTACATGTGTATAATGTAGGTTTGAACATCAAAATTCTATGGGTCTGTGACACAGTATCCATGTCGACACAATTGTTTGCGATTCTAGTGCCCATGAATAGGGATGCTGGATATCCATTCCTCATGAACAATCCTGAACGTTTCACAAAAATTCAGTGAGTGCATTTATTACCCTCTTGAAAGTGCTTGTTATCGACCTATTCCTTTACCATCTTTAAAAATGTAAATGATTATTGATCCGCTGCTAATAGTTTACATTTGTAGGCATGTTATGCAAAGATTCTCTCCGTCGCAGGTTAATCTGGAACACGTTAGGATTCATAAATAATAAAAAATCGTCTTGTGTAATATATTGACTTATTGTGCAACTGCTTCAACTAGGTCTTTTATATTTAAAAAGTCGCCATAATAACGCATTGTTAGGCGATAAAAATAATATGTACAATTATTTCTATGTTTGAACGACTTTAATTTCATTTGACTAAAAACGTTTACCCATTAACAAGAATGTTCCATCAAAAGAGTTCGTATGTAAATAAATGTATATTGACATTGTTACGATGACACGTACCTTAGTTAATAAGTAATATATAAACGCGAAATATGGTCCTTTTCCCTTTAAATTTTTTTTGGTTTTGGGTTTTGGGGGAAAGTTTTGGTTATTTAAAGTCTTAAGGTTTAGGTGCAAAAATTTTTTTTTTTAATTTTAAGGGGTTTGGTGTTTAAAGGGGGTGGGAGGTGTTTTGGTTTTCCCTTTTCCCGGTTTGGGGGTGAAGGGTGCGGGGGAAAAAGGGTTGGGTTTTTTTAATTTTGGGCCTGGGGGTGGGAAGGCGGGGTTTTGGGTTAAGGGTTTGGGTGAAATTAATTTTTAAATTTTCCCCGGGTTGGGGGGGTTTAAAACCTTTTTGGGGTTGGAAATTTTGGGTTCAATTTTGGTCCCTTTTTTGGGGGTTTTTTTTGGGTCATTTTGGGGAAATTTAATTTAAAAGGGGTCGGAATTTGGGTTTTTGGGGAGAAGGGTTCCCAAAAGGGGGAAAGGTGGGATTTGGGAAGGGGCTTTTTTTTAAGGGTTTGGGAAATTTAACATTTTTTAATTTAATGGGGGGGGTTGGGGGGTTTTTCCCCCTTTTTGAAAGGGTTTTGGCGAAATTTTCCTTTTGAACCGGGTTGGAAATCGGTTTTAAAGGGAATGTTTTTTGGGTGTAAAGGCTAAACCCTTTGGAAAATTTAATTTACCCTTTTATTGAGTTTGGACGGGGAGTTAAAAAATTGTTTAAATTTGGTTGGCGGAAGGTTTAGGGAGGGTTTTGAAAAAAGGGGGGTGGTGAACCTTAAAATTTCCGTTCCTGGGGGAAATTGGTTTAAAGGGGGTTTGGTTTGGTGGGTTAGTTGGAGTTTGTTTCGATGAATGGGGAAATTGGTGTTAAAGGGGGGTGGGGGTGGGGGGGGTTTTTCGGGATTCCCAAACGGGGGTTTTTTAAAAATTTTGGGTTAAATTTAATTGGGGGTTTTTAAAAGGGGATTTTAGGGCCGCATATTGGGAAAATTGGGAATTTGGAAAGGGGGTGGGCAAAAGGATTTGTTTGGGTTTTCAAATTAGGTTCGTTTAGGTGATTTAGGGAATTCCGGTTACAAATTTTCCGAAAAATTTATTTTTAAGGTCGGTTTTTTCTTGGGAAAAGCCTTTTTTGGGTTAAGGGTCTTAAATTTTAATTTTTTTTTACAATTAAAAAAAGGGGGTGGGTATTGGGGTTTTAAGGGTGTTTTCCCTTTTGTAAAATGGGAAAAAAAATTTTTGGCCCAAAAAATTTTAAAGCCCTTTTATTAAAAGGGGTTTTATTTTAATTTAAAAAAAAAAAGTTAAAAATTTGGGATGTTTAAATTTGGGGTTAAAAGTTAAAATTTTTTAAAATTTAAAGGTTCCCCAAAATTTTTAAAGAAAAATTAATTTAAAATTTTTTTAATTGGTGTTTTTTTGGAAATGTTAAAAGGGGCTTTTTTAATTTTTTGGAAAGGTTAAAAAATTAAATTAAAAGGTTTCCAAATTTTCGAAAAATTTGGTTTAATTTTATTTCTTTCATTAAAAATTTTTGGGGTTTTTTAATTTAATTTTAATTAAAACATTAAAGTTTGTTTTTTGGGTTAAATAATTTTAACAAAAAAAACTTCTTTTTTTAAAACTTTTTTTGGGGTTTTAAATTTTTTAAAATTTTTCAATAAAAATTATAGGAAATTTTTTTAAAGGTTTTAATTAAATTTAAAATTTTAAAATTTTTAATGTTTAAAAACTCAAAATTAAATTTAAAAAGGGAAATTTTTGGTTTTTATTTAATTTTAAGGAATTTCAAATAAATTTTCAAAAAACTAATTTTTAAATTTAGTAGTTTTATCCTTAAATAAAAAAACTTTTTTGGGTAAGGGTTTTTGTAATAATCAAAAATTTTTTTAATTTTGGGTTTCGAAAAATAAAACAAAAAATACAAGGGTTTCCAAATTTAACAACCCCAAAAAAATTTTTTCAATTTTTGGGTTTGGGCTTAAAATAAAATTTTAATTTTAATTTCCAAATAAATTTTAATCGAGGAAAATTTTTTTTTTTTCCGGTTTTTAATTACCAAAAAATTTAATTTTTTAAATTTTACTTTAATAAAAGCTCGAGTGAAAAAAGAAAAAAATTTTTTAAAAAAGGAATGGGAAAAAACCGTTTCAAAGGACTGGAAAAATTTAGGGGCGGGGTTAAAGAGGGTTTTTTAAAGGGTAAAATAAACCCCTTTAAAATTAAATTTAGATTTTGTTTTTTAGGTTGTTAAGAAAAAAATGGAATTAAAATAAATTATAAAAAGGGTTTAATCCCATTGGAAAACAAAGGTAAATTTTTTAATTTCCGATTTAAAACCCGTTTTTTTAAACCCCTTTTGTTTAAAAATTTTAACGAAAAAAGTAGGGGAAATTGCAAACGGGAAACAAAATCATTTTTAAATTAAATTTTAAATTTTTAAAAAATGTTTCATAATTAAAAAGGTTTTAATGGTCAAAATGGGCCAACACCTGAAAAATCAATGCTATAGTCGAAGCTAATTTCAAATTTTAAAGGGTTCAATTCTTCTAATATAATTATCAGGAACATTAAATGCATTGAAAAAGGGCCCAAAACGGTGCGACCCTAAATCAAGAAGGATTTCATACAACTTTAATAAGTTTACCATTAAGATGCAATCAATTCCTAATTAGGGGTTTGAACCTTATCGGTAAAAAGGGCATGCCCAAATCTAAACAAATCCGGCCAAAAAGGACCTCAGCTAATTTAAAGGTCTTAGAAACAGACAGCCTACTTAAAAGTCATAGGTTGACCTCTTGAAATTTCATGGGGAGAAAATGGATAGGTGCCTTGGTCAAAAATTTGTTAAATGATAAGGCCTGAATTTAATTGAAAAAAAAGTAAATATTTCCAGGTTTTTTTTGGAGAAAATAACCAATTTGAAATAATAAAAAGTAGAACCCTAAGAATATCTCTGTAGATCGTCCAGATATGGCTTCGTGCCAAATAACCGGTGTTGGAATTATTTGCTTTTTGCCGAGTAATCACAAAACTCACATTATATGCTATTACTCGAGGTGTGAAAATTAT
>JARFJB010001428.1:7500-21408 GCA_036346205.1 Vesta saturnalis
CTAAAATCGAGAAATCAACAGCCTTTTAGTACCAGGGAAGAATTGAAGAATTAGAAGAGGCCTTGCTAGGTGCATTTAATCAAATCCCACCTTTGGAATTAATAAATGCTGCAAATGGGACAAGGAAAAGGTGTAGCATCTGTTTGGAACATTTACTAACATACATTGTCTTTTTTACATTCGTTTACTGTTACTATTTATCTGAGTATATTTAGATCAGTATTAATTAGTTACTTTTGTTATGTTATTTGTAATACTTGTTTGTTTTATTCACATAAGTTTCCAATCGCGTTCGTTGTTTTTTGTTTGTTATTATAAATTAAACATATTTTGAGCTAATAAAAATTCCCAGACAACTAAGGAATTGTCGTTTTAAATAATGCTGTCGTCCTTTGTTAGCCATGGATACTTAGATGTTTGCAAGGAAAATATTTTAATGTATAAAATGCAATATGGCAAATAATATTTAACATAAATATAGCAAACGATACATGAAAATTTAGGAATTTTTACGCTCTTTTCAAAAACCCCAAAATATATAGGGAGGTCTAAATGAAAAAATGTAGTTTAGGGTCATATAAAAAAAACCAAACACCCTCTTTAAAAACAGTCGATCGCGATGAATTCTAAGTAAAAAAGTGCTCTAAGAATGATTTTGCCACAATCATAAATAGATGCAAAACAACATAGACGGTTTTGACAAATAAAAATTAAATCTGATCAGAAATCAACATTACGGCATTTTGTTATAAAAACATAATAAACAATGGCCTCTCTTCAAGAAAAAATAGAAATAGTTCTCGTATATGGAGAAAATACTCCTGATAGGAGTAAACATCCCGATAAACGGCAATCTACAGTGTTAAATTTAAAAATTTAAGCAAAATTTAAATGGGTCGGTAGAATGCAGAAAAAAGGACACAAGAAGTGGATATCCGAAAACGAAGATAAGTCTTTAGTGTGCTGTTAGATGTTACAGAAAATAAAGTACATCCTTGACAAAGATTTCATACCAAACCGATGTATCTACTAGTAGCAAAAACAATTTTCTACCTTTTAAACCACTTAATCTACACTTAATAAACGTGCCTTTGATCTAAGATTCCATTTCTCAGCTTGATTTCAAGAGGAGAACGTCAATTTTCCCAAACAGATCCCTTGGACAGATGAAGCCACCTTCACTTTCAATGGAACTTTGAGTTCGCAAAATTGTAGGTGGTGGTCCTCTGAAAATCCTAATTTCGTCATCAAGTGTCGCGACTAGTAGGTACTCGTTACTCGTTTAAGACAAATGTTTTGCATGGAATGGTGAACAATTATCTTTTCAGTTCTTTTTTTTTCGGGGGATCTTGAACTCTGAACAATATTTCGAAATTTTAAATAATGAATTGGCCGATTTTTTGGACGAACTTCCTCTAAATGTCAGACAAAACTTATGGTTCCAATTGGACGGTGCGCCAATTCATTGAACAGCACAAATGCAAAATTTCTTAGTTCAAAGGTTTAATTGGATATGGATAGGACGTTTTCCCGATTATCCATGGCCATCGAGGATCCTAGATATGACCCGACTTGATTTTTTTCTTTTGGGGATATCGGTGAATTAGAATACACTATAGGAGCGAAGACGGTGCAGATATCTGCGGAATTTTTGGCAAATGCTGTGAATAATGTCCCAAGGTGGACCATCTTGTGCATGGAACGGAAATGTAATTTCTTATTGTTATATTATTAGTTATAGGGTATGTTTGTTAATAAACAACAAACAATTAAAAAGAAATCTTTGAATATGTATGTTTCTTGGCAATGTTATTGAATTTCAAGATATGTTAACTATTTATACAGAGTGTCCCGTACAGAATGGGCCACAGTTCAGAGTTAGTTTCCTTGGGTTAAAATGACCCCATTTAGGCCACTTAGTCCAATTCTGCTTCTTTTAAAAGATGCAGTTTTTATTTAAAAATTTTTCGATAGTTTTCGCATTTTTCAAATCTTGTTTAAACTTGGTATAGAGGAGTTTTTCAGGTACACAAACATGAATATCTATGTACTTTCAACGTAAACGATAAACCAACACCTTATGGGGGTTTTTGAAAAACATTACATAAAAAAGAACTAATAATACTGTGAATGAGTTAAAAGAAAGTGTTCGTGTGGCTTTTACACAATTAACACCATTATCTATATATAACTCTATAAATTCAAATAGAAGACGATGCGAAGTCTGCATCCAAAAAGAGGGCGCACAGTTTAAAAAATATTTGTAGTTTTAGTGTGTTTTTTATATTGATATTTTGCGTTCATATTTTTGTTAGTTTATAGAATTAGATGTTTACATACGTATAAAAATTGATTTGCTGTTAACTTTTCATAATCTCTGATGATGTTATATAGTTTATTTTCATTTCATTTCAATTTTCATTTGAGGTTTTTTGATAATTTCATGTTCAATCTTTAGATTTTATAATTTGTTATATATTCCAAAAGAACAACATTACAATTAAACTTATTTGAATTACAAAATGTCTCTAAAATATTTTACAGGAAGTGAAATTTCTTTTTTGAGTAGAATACCTTCATTCAATTTCATATCTGGTTTTCTAAGCCAACTGTTATCTTTAATAAATATACCAATTAAGAAAAACTTAAAAAAAATCAATTAATTATTAAAATAGCACAGAAGTGTTATATATTTTTAAAAAGCACAAAAAACTATGGTTTCCATATAAAAAAACACAGCTTTAGGACATATCTTTTTAAATTAAGGAGGTATTAAAAATGTGAATGCACTAACGGACATCACTTAAAAAGTGCCTTAAGAATGTTTTTACAGTTTGTCGATACATTTAGAAATAAAAAAGTTATTCAAGTTTTTCAAAATCGCCATTTTTTCAATTTTGGCTAATTGCGCAATAAGGGTCAGAGATATCTTGATTATGACTATTGGACCTTAACTAACACCAAAATCGAGGACCCCATATTACTTTTTGTCTATCTGTAATAGAAAGGGTACTTCCCATAAGAAAACATCGAAAATGAACCACCCTGTACATATTTGAGTTGTATATTTACAAACAACCAAAAAACTATAAAACATTGAACAGATATTTAATTATGATTAATGGTATTCTCAAAATGTCCACCATTAGCCCCAATACACCTTTGCCATCTCTTTAAGAAAAATCTTCTTACAGCAAAAAACGATGGATGTAGATTTCTAATTGCATTGGCAGCTGCAACAATTTATTGATATAGTTCAGCTCTTGCATTAATCAAAACAGCAGAATATACTAAAGTTTTAATGTACCCCCAGAAGAAAAAATCCATTGGATTTAAATCAGGACTTCGTGGAGGCCAACGGTGTTCACTTCCTCTTCCAATCCAACGATGCAGGGACACATTATTTAAGTGATTTTGCACCGCGAGAGGATAATGGACAGGGGCGTCGTATTGAAGAAACCACATCTCACGACGAACTTTTAAAGGAACTTCCTCCAACAGGTTAAATAAGTTATGCTAAAGAAAGTTTAGATACTCGCGCCCATTCAGTTTAGCTGGTACCTCAAATGGACCCACAAGAGAATTGTTCACTATCCCAAACCAAATATTAATTTCAAATTAGTGTTGAAAATGGCGCTCGCTTCTGGAGTTTGGGTTTTTGTGAAACCAGATATGGCAATTTCTGCTGTTAAATAACCCTCTTCTGGTAAAGGTTGCCTCATCCGTAAACAAAATATTCTTTATAAATGGATCACGTCGATACTGGCTTAAAACCCAGTTAGAAAAATTCGGTCTTGCCAAAAAATCATCTGGCAATAAACCTGGAACTGGTGTGTAATGGTACGGGTGCAGTTGCTGTTGATGCAAAAAGTTGGTATTTGCAGATGTTCGCCAAATGATAATGGACGAATCAATTTTAACTAGATCTAAGACCTCTTCTGATTGTTCGACGGTATGCACTGTATGTCGTCCACATTGCTAGCGAGGACGAAAACTATCTGTTTCTCACAACCTTGAAAATAATTTTCTGCCTGGTTGTCTACGATTTGGAAAAATATTTCCGTAACTTCTGGACGCAGCACGTTGAAATTTTGTTGAGCGTAAATTGCCACCATATCACTCATTTCAGTATTCGAGAACAAATTATGTTGCGGCATTCTTAAAACAGAAACCCAATACTTAAACAATAAAATA
Organism: Vesta saturnalis; assembly: GCA_036346205.1. NCBI lineage: Eukaryota > Metazoa > Arthropoda > Insecta > Coleoptera > Lampyridae > Vesta > Vesta saturnalis. The sequence continues at coordinate 11,695 of JARFJB010001428.1, forward strand.
CTCAAAACAACTAACAATAAACAAAACAACGTAAAAAACACCCCAAAGATATTTTACGAGAAGTCCAATCAGAATCACGATTTTATGACGAATACCTAGTAGATTAAATTAGCATTAAATTTTATGCAAATGAAGTATGTACATTCTGCCGAGTTCACCTTAAGTGCGTTTTCCCCTAAAGCGCAACCATTTAGGGATATACAATAAGAGTACCTTTTTGAAAGAAAATAACATGACCTTTCAGAAATGTTAACAAGTCTTTCAAAATCTTTATCCACAAAAAAAAATACAGCGGAAACCAGAAACACGAGTAAGGTGTTGGTGGTATCCTCTATCTTTTACGTTGAAATTAAATAGATATTCACGTTTGTATACCCGAAAAACTCCCCTATACCACGTTTAGACAAGATATCTCGAAAAATGAGAAGCTATCGAAAAAAATAAAAAAATGCATCTTTGAATGGTCATAACCGCAACATATCCAAATACATGTTGCAGAGTGATAGCCTGCAGTATTAAGACTGCCTAAAACAAGTGTTCAACAAATTCTCAGAAAACACAAATATTTTCTATATAAATTTCATATGGTCCAAAACTTACGTCCAGGCAGCAATTTTACAGAATATAAACTGTTACAGCACAAAATAAGCCCCCAACTACGTCATTCCAATGTATAATCTGATTCAGCACATCGCATCGTCCCCAAATCTAACCTCGTACAACAAAACGCAGTCACGCGGCAGTAACGCATTACAATGCTTTTAATCCGTTACGAATTGTTCTTAACCGTACTTCGTGTTTAGTTTTGCGCGTTTATCACGGATAGTTTATTGCGAGGTTTAAATCATTTGTGCAGTAATGGAAATGTTAATATAATAGAGTACAAGTGAAGATAATTGCGTAGCAGTGTTCCGATTGAAATTAAAGGAGAAAGCTGATGAAGAATGCAATTGTGGTGACTTTAACTTGCGTTGCAATGAGTGGGTGAATTAATTCTCATTGTAAACGAAGACCCAGTGGATAGTTAAAAAACTTTGCCAAACTTAAGGCGATTATTGTTTCGTAAACAATATGTGTACCGTCACAGCAGCTTTAACAAACTATCCTTGGATGATAGACAGCAAGAAGCCACTAGTGTTATTGTAGAAGTTGAAGAACAAAGCTGCAGTGGAAAATTTGAAGAAATTAGTATTGGCATCCTTAGCCATCAAACAGTGTATTAAACGGAAAGGAAAATTAACAAAGGTCCAGCCGACTGCGCATAGTAGGAGGAAAATTAAAAATTGCAAAAAGAGAGTTCAAAGTGGACGCCCTTCCAACAAAAGAAAACGCTGCTTGTCCGCTATTATGTTCAATGTTCCAAATGCTAAAATACATTAATATATTCTTGTTAGTTGAGTTGATCGGCCTATTTCCACAGTTTTTGCTTTTTGAGCGCGACGTTTGGGAAGCGGACTCTACTACCATCATCAGGCTTAGTCCTGAGGACTGTTTTGGCACTTGAGTCGAATTTATATGTTACATATTTTTTTCCCAAGCACTTGACTACTCTCAGATTCGAACATGGTATCTTTCACTAGTGCGACACCTTTACCGCTGAGCCACTAAGTAATCCAATATATATTTTTAGATTTTCTGATAGAGCGATGTATGTAACTTATTAGAGTTTCCGACGAGTTGTGTACTCGTCCTTTGCCACTATCTGTATGTTTTCCCATTGGACGCGGTGGTCTTCGTTCCAGACATGCTCGGTGATTCTTAATTTTTCTGTTTCGCCCTTGAGGACGTTCTTCTTATGTTCCTGCGTTCTCACTTTGGGTGGTCTACTGCTCTCTCCTATGTATCCTCTGTCGCATTCGCACGGTAGGTTGTATACAGAATTCTTCATTCTGTAGTTTGGTTTTGGTTAGTATTCCCCCGAGCGTTCTGGTCGATTTGAAGGCAGTGTGTATCTTGTATTTGCTGTCTATCCTTCGTATTTTATCTGAGGTACTCAGGGGAATGCAAACCAAACCCAAACCACACAATGAAGATCAGAATTCCAAGAATTGTGTATACAACCTACCATGCGAATGCGGCAGAGCATACATAGGAGAGAGCAGTAGACCATTCAAAGTGAGAACGCAGGAACATCAGAACAACGTCCGCCACAATTAGTAACTCGGTACGGCCTCGAACTTAAACAACTTTTCAGAAAGCCTGAAACATCAATGAACAAGCTAGCACTAGAGGACATCCACCTAACTTTCCTTTGTAAAGTCCGTGATAACAACGCAATACCCACCGGGCTCAACGTCAAAACTCTGATACACAGCCGGAAAATATCACTAATCGCAAAGAGAGCTAGCGAAGCGTTAGTCAAAGAACAAATCAGACATCACCGTTTCAGAAAGTACCAGCTCGAACACCAATCCAAAGAGATTAGAGAAACCATTCGAAATCGAGTAAAAGAATAAGACTTTGATAGGATAAATACGGCTAGCAGAAGTAAATATTCGAAGACCAAGGCAATGCACAAGGAAATTCAGCAGAAGAAACTCGAAAAGCTAAAGAAGGAGAAGAAAGAACCAACCAACATCAATCGAAAAAACACTGTCATCAACATCTCTAAACGACAGTTGAATGAGAACGAAATGAAGGTTCTGGACAAAGGCTTGAACTATGCGCTAACACCCAGGAATATTCCGAAAGTAGATATAATAACCGCAGTCAAGGAAACAGTTATAAAATTAGATCCTGAAAAAGCCGAAGAATACAGAAATAAGGTTAGGTCAGTCCTAGATTCATCTAGGCGAACTAAACCTAACCTCTCTAACCTAGAAAGGAGAGCAGTCATTTCCATTAAGAATGACCCAACGATCAAAATTCTCCAGGCAGGAGACGCGACTGTGGTAACAACAGTAAGATCCAAAAACTACTAGACGGGGGCGAGTACAAACAAATACTAAAAAACTCCACACCATCAATCGAAAGACGGATACCTGACGCTGGCAAAACATAAGGGGGAGTTCTCCGATTACCAGAGAACTAGACTTACCCCACACTACAACAAGCCTCCGCATCTGTACAGCGTACCAAAGATTCATAAACAAGGAATTCCTCTGAGACCAATTGTGAGCTCGAGAAATTCATCTTATCACCCATTAGCTCACTATCTGCTAAGTATCATCACACCCTTATCGGGAAAAACCGAGTCTATGGTCAAGAATACGCAGCACTTCGTGGACACCATCAGAAACTTTCAATCAAACCACGAAGAAATACTGGTAAGCTTCGACATTGTGAGCCTATTCACAAATGTGCCTACCGATAAGGCGCTAACTATCATAAGGAACAAACTGGAAAAGGATGAAACGTTAGACGAATGCATGCAACTCTCGGTAAACACAATAATGGAACTTCTGACAATATGCATTAGAACTACATATTTCCAGGTAGAAGACAAATTCTACCAACAAGAGTTTGGGATGGCGATGGGTTCATTGGATGACTCAGCAGTAAAGGTGTCAGACTAGTAAGTGAAAGGTACCAAGTTCGAATCTGAGAGTAGTCACGCTTGATGACGGAAGCACAGCCCGCTTCCGAAACGTCGCGTTCAAAAACCAAAAACTGTGGAAATAGGTTGATTAACTCAACTAATATGAAACCACAGTTACTAAACACTTAAAACACATATTCTTGTGTTCAATACTTCACATATTTTAAAATAAAAATTTTGTCAATATTGCGTTGTAGCGTACCCCAGGTACCCTATCTTGAAAAGAGTAATTTGAATTTATTTGCAATAATGCAAAATCAAGAACAAAACAATCGCTAAGTGATTTATCTTGATTTGACTGACAATAATGTCACTATTACTCAACTTACTTTGACTTTCCGGGCAATAATTAAAACATTAGAATTTATTTACAAGTCTGATATTTAATTACTCGCAAACCTCAAATCTGATTAAACGAAGTGGCCGTCTAATGGTAGGTACGTTTTTAAGTGAATTTTCTTACGAACATAAACTATAAAAAAACTCGGTTTTTAAAGTTGTGTTTAATACATTCACAATTTTCCGTCATAAAATTTTAATTGTGAACACCGTTAAAGAGTATCTTCCATAATTAGATATTCAAACTTAAGAAAATGATTCAATGGAAAGGTCTGTACAGATAGCATTTCAATTTGGCGATCGAACGAAATCAAAGACGTTGAATACTTCAAAGAGTTCCTGGCCCTTCCAAACTTTTACAGTTGTGTAAGAAGATAGTGAGCTTCTTTCAAGGTAGTGTGTTGATTGTTTTGTGTGATACCTATTCTATATTAATAAATTGAATAAATCCTTGTGGACAAGTTAGAATTAAACTGCTGCTCAGACGCAATTGATTCATTCATGTAAACAGAATTCTATCGTTTAAGGTACATACAGTATATTTAGATATTTAAAAACTTGAAACGGAACGATATATCAAACAAATTGTGAACTGGTTTCAAATTTATGAGGATTTATTACAATAAAGAAAGGTGTTTAAAATAAAGTACTAATTTTATACGGATAGTCTGCCGTCACCGTAAACTTTCACTAGCGCTTTTGAGAACATTAAAGGCATTGTTTAAGTTTATTCAAGGTTAGTCAGCCTCTCAGAGCTTTTAACTACAAATAAAATTACGACCATGAAAGGCCGGTCATAATTTGAGTAATTTATTTATTTCTTTTGTGTGATTTGGAACCTTATAATTTCATAACAAACCTAAAACTTGGAGCGTGTATATACCGAAGGAGGCGAATTTAAGGCGAGTTCACTAGCTTCCTTTGTATGTAACTGTTCTACACTTATTTACGCTTATGATATCACCGATCTTTCACAAGGTGGTGTCTTTTACCTTACTACTTCTATCACGACGTACCCGGTCCAGACATTTTACTATAAGCGCCACGAGATTTTTAGACTATTAATTTTGGTAGTAAAAATAATGTGCAACATATGCTGCCTTCTGGAGGAAAGTAGCGCAACTGTCTGTCTTAGACCTTGCATTATTGACATAATGCCATCGCATGGCCGTCACCGTCACTCAGGACCACGCATATCTTACCTTTCTACCTGATGAGATTTGTCTGAAAATTTTACATGTATTCAAAGCTATGTGTACCGGGTTGTCACATTTTAGGCTATTTCTCTTCTTTAATAACCTGGGAACGTACATAAATGATTACAAAAGAAATTGGATGTGTTGACTGATTTAAAATAGAGATTGTGTCATAAGATCGCAACATTTTCAAAAAAGCGGATAAGTAGCTTAACAGTAACTGCTGCGTCTAATCTGTTGCCACCTGTAGGGGAAATGTATGTTTGCAGGATGTTGATACTGGAACAGATCAAAACACTATGTTTGTTAAAATAAAAGAATTTCATAATTGTCCATGATGTGGCCTACGGCTCAGACGGTACGCTATTTCGACAATTCGATTCGTAAATCGTCAAATATGTGCTTTGCGGTACTTGTACTTAGTATATCTATTTGGTACTCTGGTGCACAAAAACGTTTCTCTAGCGACTAAACCTCACAAAAGAATTAACGGTAAGCTACTTTGTTACTTCTTAGATTTCAAAAATGTTTGCGCTATTAGTAAACATTACCAGGTTACGCATTAACCCATCAACGGCTAGTGTTTCGTTTATGTAACGGTAGTAACCAACTCTATTTATATAGTTCTTTCTCAACTTCAGCGTGAAACACGATTGTAGGTCATGTTAGTCAGTTATCAGATAGTCAAACAATCGGTGGTACTCGGAGACTTTTCGATTTTACTTTTAATTCCTGTTTTATAAAGTATTCAATTTGGATATATATTATGAGTGAACAAACAATGAACTTTCTTTTAGAGTAAGTATTCACAGGTTTTTATTTTTATGATAAAATTCATGGTTGTGACAAATAACACTAAACGAATGTTTAAACCTTATAACTGAATAGTAAACTTGTGGTTAATCTAGCATGCTTTTAATATTTTGTTGATTTTTTTCAGCGTTACGTTACAGTAACGCTAGCCAGTGGCGGGGGAAAATAATAAGAATTATTATTTTTATTCTAGGCGCGGTTTTACTCTTGAAGAGGCGCTGAATATGGTTCATGAGAATGCTATCGATGTTAGAGAGGTTTTTATAGAACCTCCAGATTGAAATGTCCTCACGGATGAAAACTTTGATGAAGAGGATGATAGCGGCATTATTGATAATCTCAATAGACAACTTTCAGCTCATGTTCAAGTTAGAGTTCATAATCAAGAAGAGAATAAAAAAAATTGAAGCTGCTGCTAGTGTTAGACAAAAGATGGCAAAACGACCAGGTAAAATCCAAATAAGTTGGATTGATGGAGACCTTATTCCATCTCCAAGAGAATTTCCAAAACAATCAAGTAGATTTTCAAATATGCATCTGTCGCCTGTTGAAATGTTTGAAAAATTTATAGACAACGAAATTATTCAATTTCTTGTCGAAGAGTCAAATAGATATGCATTATTCTTGAATGAATCCAATCCAAAAATAACATGTGATGAAATGAAATGTTGCCTAGCTATTCTTATTTTATCAGGCTACGCTGAATTACCCGGTAGAGATTTTTATTGGGATTCCAACGATGATATGAGAAATCACATTGTGAGCCAAGCTATGCGAAGGGATAGATTTCGGCAAATAAAGTATTTACACTGCGCAGATAATACAAAACCTGATCAATCAGATAAACTATGGAAATTCAGAACTTTTATGGACGTAGCGATACAAAAATTTATTGAAAATTGGACCCCGGACGAACATCTTTGGAATAAATATTGCGCCGATGATAGGCATGATTCACAAGTTTCCGGAAGCTATGAGAAAATTGCCATTTAAATTTTATTTCGACAATTTTGTTCACTAGCTTCAATGTTTTGTATTATTTGAAGCAGAATAGACGTGATGGTACGGGAACAATTCGTGAAAACCGTATACCTAAGTCTTGTCCTCTGGCGAAAAATAAAGATTTTGAGAAACAAAGCAAATTACTGCTCTATCATTGATAAAGACGATGGGTTGTAAAATGGGTCGATAATAATGTTGTCGCTGCGGCTTCCACATGTCATGGTACAAATCCAACTACAACTGTAACTTATAACGGAATACAACCGTTTTATGGGTGGTACTGATTTGTTGGATGAGAATACTTTCAGAATAAGTATTAGGCGTAAAAAGTGGCGGTGGACAATTTTCATCTGGTTATTAGATGTTTCAGTGGTGAATGAATAGAACGTTTACAGACAGCACGAAAATACTCCACAGTTAGCATTTAGAAGACAAATAGTTCAAACGTATCTAACTAAATATACACTTCCGCCTAAGGGAGCAGGAAATCCCGCACCATCACGGTATTGAATAAGCATAAATAAGTGAAAAATTGGAAATAACAGATTAGTGTAAATCGCGCAACTCGAGCGGGTATAGAAAGTGAACTGAACAGCGCACACTTGAATAAAAGAGCGGTATTATTACAGCACCGTCATTATTTGTGTATACTTAACCAGATGGAATACCATTTTGTGTTAAAGTTCAAATTAGAAGTCCTTAGTGAACAAATTAAGCTTCTGTAAGAAAATAGTATTTAAATAATACGTGAGTACATTACTTAAGTGGTACGTAATTACGTTGACCTAGCAGTGTTGAGTGCAAATATAAGGTAACAATCCTTTCTGCCATTGTGAAAAGAAATCGCCTTTGTCAAAGATTCGCAATTCTAGAACAAACCAAAGGCATTAGTTTTAGAAGACTTCTCTACACCAAACCCAATATCTATTAAAATAACTGAGACACAAAACCCTGGGACACCCTGTATATTAGATGTAAGAAGAACATTTCTCCTGATCAATGAAGAAAAATATAAGTTCTTGAAAAACTCTAGGACTAGGCATATTTTTCGTAATAATTGAAACGAATTAAATTCATCAAAAATGTTAATAATGCTATTATATAAATTAAAATCATAAATTTTTAGTAACATTTTATCAATATATCGTAAATACATAATTTTGAAACAATTTTATTTATAAAAACACATTATACATATGTACATACATAGATATCTAGTGCCCATCGAGTTTGAATATGAAGTTCGAATATTCATTTTGTGAATTAGAAGTAATGGAAATAAATTAATCAAATCTATATAAAATGGTACTTAATACCGAGTGACATATTTAATTTGATTTCTTTTAATTTTATGCTGAAATGTTATATTAAATTAATTTTTAATGTTAAGTCGAAGCCTAGAACACATTTCTCTATGTTAACCGGTATTTATTATAATTAATCAGATAAAAATAAACTAATACTATACTGTACTTACGCGTGGAAAAAAATTTTTTTCCCGCTTCCGTGCTTCGTTGACCTAAACTTTTTTGTGCGGATCGATTAGCACAACCCACAACACAACATGTAACCATTTTCAATCGCTTCCGATCCCTTTTTTATGCGCTAAGTTAAAAAATGCGTTTATAAATACATACGGGCTCTTTGTTAATTTCAAAGGTTATGGTCAACACGTAACACAAGTTGCCTACCCATATATTTCGCTTTTAGTTTCCAGTTAAAGTTGCTTATATTACCTCTGGTCTTACTCTATGCCTATTGCTTAAGGTCCACCAATTGCGTGACGATGTTCATATGCAGCATGAAAACAAATTAATCACGACAGATCCACAAAAAAAACTGGGGTCAAAGGCAAGTAATCAATCCCACGACAATGATATTAGTGTAGCAGGTATATATGTCTTCATAAAGGATTATACTACTACTTATAATCATTAGTTTGGTTTATCACGATTACTTAATCGATTGAGATAGAGAAGATATGTTACTTGATGACATGTTACCCTACGCGTGTCATTGTTTTTAATATATGTAACTGAAAATAAACTTAATACATGCAATATATCATCGTGATAGGCAAACCAAACGAAATATAAGAATACATTCAGAAAAGATAAAGTGGTAGTACCTTGATTACAACATAAATTCATTTAAGTGCCATCCCATTATACAGAAGTTTCTGAAGCACCGGAAATATCTAACAGTGGGCAGAATACAAATACTAGTAAAGGTAAGTTTACTAACTTCATAACCTATTATTCTAAGGATGTCATATAGGTACAAGAAGAAGGAACTTAGTTCTTCAGGAATTTGGAGTTACTCGAAAGAACGATTTAATACCAAACTACAAAAAACTGTATTCTAAATTTACTGCAGCTAGCAATAATAGATTCACAGACTTAATAGCAAGATGCACAATTTCCAAACTCGCTTATCAAACGCTGACCGCTTAATGAATACTGCCAGTTTTAAGAATCTGAAGAAGTTTGATAATTCATGCACCAAAACATGCATTCTGCAGCAAATAAGAATGCAAATCCTATAAAATTGTTTAAAATCATTATCACATAAACGTTATATATATATATATATATATATATATATATATATATATATATATATATATATATATATATATATATATATATATATATACAGGGCCAATTGCATGGCTGAAAGATTGTGGGTTTATTAAGGAATATTTCTAAAGTTTGTTGACGGGGTGTGGTGGGGTATCCGTAAGGCTACAAACCTAAAATATTTTCACTTGAATCGCACAGTTTATACAGGGCGATTTATATCAAAGTTGCATTTTTTTAATGGAAC
>JARFJB010001429.1:0-7500 GCA_036346205.1 Vesta saturnalis
TACCCAGCACGCCACAAGACCAAATCTAGCTGCGTTCTCGTTAAGGAAAATACCTCGACCATAAAAAGGGCCTTTAGATTTATAAACATGAGGGACTATGTTAGAGTGGGTTAGGTCAATTAGACATCCCCGAAGATGTCCGATTCTACCGAACATTGACGAGCACGCTTGCGCACAAGACCAAAGTCTAGCTGCGTTCTGGCGTCTGGAGAAAATACCTCGACCATAAAAGAGGCCTTTAGATTTATAAACATAGGGCTATGTTAGAGTGTGGTTAGGTCAATACTTCAGACATCCCGAAGATGTCCGATTCTACCGAACGTTGACGAGCACCTTGCGCACAAGACCAAAGGCTAGCTGCGTTCTGGCCTTAGGAAAAATACCTCGACCATAAAAGAGGCTTAGATTTATAAACATGCCCCAGGGCTATGTTAGAGTGTTTAGGTCAATACTTCAGACATCCCGAAGATGTCCGATTCTACTAACATTGCAGTACGCTTGCGCACAAGACCCAAAGCTAGCTGCGTTCTCGTTTCTCGTGTTTTCGCTCTTTAAAGTGTAACTGTCATCAGTGAGCATTACTATAATGTATTCTCCTGTTTATGAGCCAACATCAGCGGACATTAGAGATTTTACTGACTTGTTAATAAACTATTACAACATAACCGTTCAAGATAATGATGAAAGCGATGACGTGGTTGAGCTGGATGTATCTCACATCCAAGATGATGATTCACAGAAGAAAGAAGAGCGATGAGGTAGGGAAGGGCAAATCTCAAAATCATGATGATGATGATGAGGACGACTCACGGTTCAAGAAGAAGAAAACCGATAAAGCATGTTATTAAATAATAATGATGTATTGTTGTTTTAATAATAATAATAATAATATATTTTCAAAACGTTAAGCTTTCCTTCGGTTTTGTTAATAAACCTGTTTTTTCTAGCGGTGCTCCACCGTCTTGATTCATGTTTGCAAGTTTACAAGTTTTTCGCTTTAGCGTGTTTTCGCTCTCTCGTGTGTGTGTGTGTGTGTGTGTGTGTGTGTGTGTGTGTGTGTGTGCGCGCATACGTGCGTGCGTGCGGTTCGGGCGTGCGGGTCGTACGTGTGAGCTGCGTACGTGCAGCGGCTCGTTTGCGTACGTGCGACGTGCGGGCGGCGGGTTGCCGTGCGTGCACGTGAGCGTACGTGCGAGCTTTGTGGTGCGTGCGTGCGTGTTTTCGTTTGATCCTCGTGCTAAAGCAGTGCTAGTCGATTGTATGTAGTTGTAGGCCCTATTGTGTTGACTAAGAGCTATAATTGGAAGCGTTGCTTGCTATACCTGGCCGTGGAGTTATGTTTAATAGCTTTTTTTTGACAGATGTATTTTTTATGATAAGATCAGGCTTGCATGTAAAGTAATATAGAGGGAAACTAACTAGCTAATGTGTTTTGCTGCTACACGTATCACAGTATTGAAGATTCTGTTTATGTATTAGAAAACGTATTACAGCTTCGGAGTGCAGATAAAAATTGAAGAAAGTGAATACGGTACAACTTCGGCGAGCAGACTTAAAGGTTTTAAGGTGTACAGCATTCCCAGAGCAGCGTTGAAACCATTTAATTTAGAGCTAACCTCGTGTCCATGTAATAATGTCTGATAAACTATTAGGGTTATTAGCTTGCTTTATAGGTTACAATATAATCGTTCAAGGTGAAGACGATGAGATGGTAGTATCTCAAAATTTCGATGATGGTGATGCTCTCATGAAATTTCAAAATAAAATAGATTACGTCACTCTACCACGCCACTCAATTGGAATAACCACGTTTTGTAAAACGTCTTATGTAATACATTGTCTGTCTTACAGATAAATTCTTTGTGTTTAAACTGTTTCCTTGTCTGGATGTAGATTTATAAACCTTCATGTTAATTATACTAGTATTTTTGAAATGTCATTCGTATATAAGAATAATACAAGGTTTGCTTTAAACGATCTTCATCGTATACTTTAACAGTAAACCTTTTTCAGATAGTTGATCACCCTATTAAAATGGGCGTTAATAGTTTATAGAAGTACGGTGTAAATAAAATACGCTACATAGCGATTGTGTTGTAAACTAGTTGTGGAGGTCGTTATTAATTCGTGTATAAGTTGAATTTATGTAATAGAAGGTTACAACAAATAATACAGGTACTTACAATTTTATATATATTGAAAACAATTACTTGAAATAAAACGGCGTGTCAACTCTAATAATATTTTTAGAAATTATATTAACCATTTATATTGGTTTTAGACTATTAAATTAAACAAAAGTTATATAATTACACGGTAATTAGTTAAAGTAAACGTGAACAGTGATTTCTTACTACAAAATGTTATGGAATTTTAAACATTCCAAACACTTAATAGGTTTTATAAAAACTTTGTGTGTATACGAATATCTTTTCAAAACAATTTTATTTTAAGAGAAAGGTTAATACGATTTAGTAAGTGCAATAAAGACAATGAGGTTGTATATTTTACCTCTAATTATAGCTGACTTTTACACAACTAGAAAGTTTTTAGTTGACAGATAACACAAAAGCTGACCATCCTAAATCACTGCCTAAAACGTTCTTTAAGTACAGATATGGTAAGTGTGGTATTAACCCTTTATTTATTTACAGATTTTTAATTACAGTTATAAAACACAAGCATTAAGTTTCTTTAAAAATTTAAGGCGTACAACATTTTTAACGGACGTATGGATATTATTTCAATGCAGGTAAACTATGTTTTTAATAATCGTTTAGAAAAGACAAACTGTTATGTAATTAAAAAAATGTTTTTTTGTTTCATTGCAATAGTAATTTTTCTATAGCTCACTGAGGGTTTTTAATTACGATAATAAAAATAAGTGTTCTATAATTAAATTTTACTGTCATTCAAATTTCCCCACCAAGATCAATCCTTAAAGATGCTATCTCATCTCCTTATTAGAAACGTTATATCTACATACAAAGCTACCTAGCTCCCAAAGGCCTGACTCAATAGCTCCACCACCAAAAATCTAAGACTTATCCTTAGACCATAAGCTCCAGCCCCGCCTAAGCCAAATAGTTCAACCACCATAAGTAGCTCAACCTAAAATACAATCTCACGTTAGCAACTACAAAAGATCTTAATTAGGGATACAGAGGTTAAATACGGTCTCACACGTGGATGTGTAAAAAATAGGGATGGAAATACGTCCTACACGGTATATAAAAAATAGGTGGAAAATCGGTCTCACACGTGGATGTGTAAAAATAGGTGAAAAAAATGCGTCCTAGGATATATAAAAATAAGGGTTGAAAATCCGGTCTCACGTGGATGTGAAAAATAGGGTGAAAAAATACTCCTACAGTAAGCGGGTAAAATAAGGGTGGAAAACCATTTGACGTGCAAAAATAAGGGTGAAAAGGTCTCACACGTAAGCGTTAAAAATAATTGGAAAATCCGGTCCCCACGTGGGCGGGCTTGTGACGTCAAAATCCAAGATGGCGTGGTGCCTCCTTTCTACCGTTACATCGATACTATAACATTATTGTGGATCGTGGTAGCCATGGAAAACAATTGCGACGAAATAAAACAAACCACCTAAGTGAGAATATTAACAGTTTTTATTAATGAGAAACAGTAATTCAATAATTATTCAACATTCAACAATGCTCAAATAGACGGCCTTCTTGCTGAATACATATTGAGCCTTTTTCTCATGTTCTGTCTCACTTCGGATAACATAAGAGGGGTCACTGTGCGACAAGCTTCAATTCTATTTTCATGTCCTCCTTGTTGTAGGTTTAATAATATACCCGATCTTTTATGTATCCCCATAGGAAAAATCCAGTGGAGTTAAATCGCATGACCTGGGTGGCCATAATGTAAAGCCATTACGTCCTATCCATTTCTCCGGGTATTGCTGGTTCAAGAATTCCACGTCCCGATAAAATGTGGATGTCACCATCCTGTTGCAACCACATTTAGTCGTCCTTCTAAATTGATATCCTCAAGTAACACAGGCAATTCTTCACGTAAGAAATGCAAATAGCTGCCCGTTAATGGATCATCAAAAAATAGGGACCGATAATTTGGTCATTAAGTATACCACACCACACATTTAGTGACCAATGATTTTGGTTTTGAACTTCCGTAGCCAAAATGGATTATCAATGGCGTAATAGTGCATATTATGCCGATTTAGATTACTTTTAAACGTCGCCTCATCGGAAAAATTATGGAGCACAAAAGTTGTTATTTAATTGCAGCCGTTGATTAATGATATTGCAGAATTCAATTCGTCTTGAAAAATCCTCTTCTCGCAATTCTTGATGAAGCTCAATGTGATAGGGATGGTACTTATACTTCAGCGTTGTTCGATTCACGTTTGATTTGGAGGTATCACATATCGTCGCTAATGTTCTAGAACTCACTTGGGGATTTTCTTGAATATTTAATAATATTTCAAGTTCTTTTTCATTAGCTGCCCTTTTATTAACAACTTTACGTTTGAAGTATTTAACACTACCGTTAGAATCAAATCTATCCATCAAATTTTCCAAGCCAACAGTAGTAGGTATTCGACGTTCAGGATATTTCATTTTGTAGATTCGTTGTGCCAATAAAGGGTTTTTCAGCCTCGCCCCGTATATCATATCAATTAATTCATTTGTCAAATAATCCATAATTGATACAAGAATTGATAACAAGTTAAATGCGAAAACGACAAATTTAATATGTGTTTATTTTGACAAGTAGGAAACCTTTGTATCTTAGTAACGCAATTATTATTTTCCATGGCTACCAAGATCCATGCAATGCAATGTTATCGAAAATAAAGTAGCTAGTGTGAAAAATCGAAATTACTCGAAAACTATCAAAGATAGATATAGGATATATTTGACAAAATGATAGATTTTTAATCCCGAATAAAATTAAAATAACTGATTTTTTTAATTTGAGAATTTTCAAATTTGAATGGTTATAACAAACACCCTGTTGAGAAAATTAGAAATACTACTCGGTCTAAACGTTAGTATAATATCACTCATTTTCACACAAATATCAATTTTTTTATTGTGAAATAACGGAACAATTGCCCATTCATCAACCCCACGAAAATGACCATAATAATCTTTAAACGCGAATATCTCAAGAACTAAAACTTTCAGCCAATCTTTTGTATGACAAAATTGTTTGTATGGACACGTAGAATTAAAACTAAAATCAAATACGGGTTGTTCTATTTAAAAAATCATACTTTTTCCGTCCTGCTTTTCTGGCACACCTGTATAACTTCAATATTTTAAAAAATGCACACTTCTTACCTCTACCCCATGGTCCATACAATATTTACACAAATAATTCTAGTTAAGCATAAACTTACTTTACTCTATCTTGGGACACCCTGTACTAATAATTAACAATTTCATAATTTCATTTGTGCTGCTATTTACACTGATATGTTAAATTGATATACATTTTCATTTACATGGTTTAGTTTGAGTTTGTGTACTATATAGTGAATAGTTTACTTTCTTCTTTTTGGGGCTCTCCTTTAGATTAATATTAATTAGACATTTCCATTTCACAATAAGTATAAATATTATTGACCAGCATTTTTAAACTTTTAGTATGTTTTACTCTTTTATTGTATTCACTTTTATGTGTTCTCTTACAGCATCTTTGATTTCGTATCTTAGGGTCTGTTTATCAAAAATTGGGCCATCTTACTGTACGATTACTAGGCTTCCAGTGCTTTAGTAATCCTCAAAGATCAGCGTTGTTCTATCTGACATATCATGATATGTTCAATGAACACCGACTTTAAAAATCTTGTACATTAAACAAAATATTGACATTAAATACCTGAAACTTACTAGAAATGTTTAGTTTATAAAAGTCAAAATTGCGTACAGGTGTATTTTATTTTATTATTCAAAAAGTATTAGTTTTATGGCAAAATCTAAATCGAAAAACTTTCTAAATAAATTAAACGAACCCTACCTGTTATTATCATTTTTCTATTAAAACTCATAATAAAAAATGCCATAGAGTTGTTTATCCTTCTAATAATACGAGAGAAGTACCTCCTCATAAATATATTTCTTAATAGTAAAACATCCACAATTTTATTTTGTATGTTTCTTCAATTTTGCGAAAGAAATGAAAACATTTTCCTTTTCCTGAATAGCTTAACTCATCGGAGAAGGCGAAGAGGAAACATTTTATGTGTCGCAAAATTACTTCTAACATTCTTTACAATAATTTTAACACCTGTATTACTATTTAATTTAAGCTTTTGAGAAAAAAGCGTGAACTTTATAATGCACAAATGTTCACTACTTTAATGTGTGAATTTTATTGGTCAATTAAAAACTTTCAAGCATAAAAAAATAATTCTGTAACGGTTATAAAATACTAGTTTAATGTGTTAACATATTTTAGTCATTGAAGTGCAACTGCATTACTACTAAAGTTTTAAAAGGATACACAATCATTTTAAATTTATTATCAAATAAATTATAAAAAGAAGTAAAATTTGTATTAATTATCTTTTATACATATAACATTTTTTTTATTGTTTTGTGTCGTCAGTTTACTCATTAATAAGTACAATTTGCGTTAAAGTGTCTATTTCTGCCATTAAATCTTTTATTATCTTTTACTCTGTTTTTATTTCCTTAAAATTTATTGTTTGCTGGTTTGCTTTTATTTAAGTAGAAAAGTTTCATAAATTTAATGCATTAACTTTTTACACCATATTTTATTTTTTTATTTAGTACTTGCTGTAAAGTAGTAAAATCATTTTTATGTGGAATTAAGAAAATGTTAAAAATGGAAGGATGTAAGTGATTTACTCTCTTTTGATTAGACTGTAAACTGGACAATTTTGCTTTTTATTTGAACCTCGATATTTCTACCATTTATATAATGATTTTCTCAATTTCAATAATGAGGAAAATATTTAAAACGGATAGGAACGTGAAGAAATCTGCACTATTTCTAAAACGTTGTTTTGCTGCAAATATTTAATTACATACAATTCTTTTCATGGGAATGTAAAGACAATGTTTATTCGTTTCAGAAACAGTTATTATTACAACTTAATATTCTTAATATTAACATTAAATAAT
The DNA here is from genome assembly GCA_036346205.1 of Vesta saturnalis. NCBI lineage: Eukaryota > Metazoa > Arthropoda > Insecta > Coleoptera > Lampyridae > Vesta > Vesta saturnalis. Next base: position 7,143 of record JARFJB010001429.1, read on the forward strand.
TATAAGAAAAAAAATTAATGAAACTGGAAGTTTTATATAACTAAAACTTACTAATGCATTTAACAGATACAATGTAACAAGTTGTTATTATAATGTAAAATAATGGATGCAAACATCTTCTAAAATTACATTTTATTCATAATTAAATCTGCTGTGGTAATACATAACCTACAAGAATGAATAAGAATATTTCTCAACTGTGTCGTAGTTGTGCTGTGGTTTGTCGTGTGCGTTTGCGTGTGTGCGTGTTCGTGTGTCGTGTGTGCGTGTGTGCCATGTGTATTGTGCGTGTGTTGCGTGTGCGTGTGTGCGTGTGTGCGTGTTTCTTTGTGTGTGGTGTGTAATTTTTTTATGTGCG
>JARFJB010001429.1:10000-24616 GCA_036346205.1 Vesta saturnalis
AAATTAGTTGGTTTTAGAATGCAATGCACGCTTACCGAAATTGCCGTTGGCGAATAAACAGTATTGTGCCTTGGACCATCGAAATCCGCTGATAAGTATTTTACTGCGTATCAACATTTTATTCAATAGTGTAATGAAAGAATACATACTTCTTGCATATTTTAACCATATACAAAAGGATACGAAATGTAAATCTTCGACAATATGAACCTGATATTCCATGATCAAATACGAATTAATTATTATGTCAATATTTAATGTTACGATATTTTCTAAAAAGACAAATAAAGCATATTAAAAAAAAGCCAATAACATTTACTAAAGAACAGTTTGAATTGTTTTTAATGGACGCACCCGATGAAGTATATTAAGGAATAAAGGTAAACTTAAATCAGTTTTAATTCTGTGCCCTCCCGTTGTAATATGTTTTATTCAGATTGTTTCATTAGTCAGATTAACAGGTGCATGCAGATGAGACGAGATGATAAAAATGAATATAGATGGCATTGAAGATACGGGATATTTAATGCTAATAAAAATTCCCGATAGCAATACGAGAAAAGCGCGGTGTTTTACAATCATCGGAGAAATCAAAATGTGCCACAAGAGAGAAGATTTTTTGAAATATAATATAATAGGAAGTGCTCTAGAAATATTATGGGAATTCATACGATACTGTACTTAGAAAATTTCTCTGTTCGATAATATCAAACCTGACCAACTCTGACAGCCATTTCGTACAATTTACTTTATTATTATAACGTATTTTACTATTTCGAAATCTGACCTGTATTATAAAAATATTGAAAGAACTCCTGTTACATAAACAGTCCCTAAATAAATAATTTGACGCTAAAGAGGACTAGCTCCTATACCAAGTTGCCTGTTAGCTAATCTTCGTCAGTGCTTGGCTTGTTATCAATCTCTTTTATGTAACGATGCTAGAAGATCGTTTGGAGGATCAAAACTAATATTTTTCTGATTGTTTTTCTATATAGTATTTTTCTAGTAAATAATTCCTATTAAAACGTATTTTCTATTTTCATCCTCAAATGTATTATCATTGTTAATAAATGGTATCAGTTGTCCACTTATTTCCCACTTCATCCAAATTACCTATTAATATCAGACCGTTCGCGTTACATACTCATTTTAATTTTACCTTGTACCTTTACTTCCACTATTATTATTAACCTGGCCATTAACCAGACTAGTCTGACCAGTATCCCTTGCACCTTTTACTTTTACCAGTATTATTAACCTGACCAACCTGACTAGCATCACTTATAATTAATTCACTCTCTTCTAATATTCCTGATATTGTTAGAACGCGAATCTCAAACATTATCCTACCTAGTATTATTTATAATTTATCTGAATCCCCATCATAATTATAACTACCTATCCACTTTGGTAAGGTTTACATTCCCCGAGGAGAGTACCTAAAGTTTGCCAGGACGAGTCGTCTTTAGGTTGACGGTGGTCACTCCCCGAATACTTAATTACTTCCTAACCCAAATTATCCCTTACCTATACTTAAACTCAAGCAAACAATGGTAGGACGCAACCATTAGTACGGTCTTGGTGTTTACATTCCCCGAGGAGAGTACCTAAGGGTTGTTGAGCGACGTGATTATTTTGATGGTGGTTACGCTCCAAATAATTAATTACTCCTCACACCAGTAAGCCTCCATTAACAATCCTAAACACTAATACCTTCGACGATGATTACGACTCCGAACAGGTTATTAACAATAAAATCAAACCATAGTCGCAAATATTTCCAGCCCACTTATATTCAACTTCTCCAATTATCTTTCTTCCCGAAACTACCCTTTGTATGCATCCACCTTTACCATTACTAAAAGTTACATTTACCTGACCCATATGTATCAAAACTCTTTGTAATCCCCTTGAATATGTTTCAAGTGAATTTATTTTACATCACCCGATTTATGTTCATTTACATAAAAACTAATCCCTTTGCCTACATTCAGAACTTGCCCTGAAACATTCTTAACTTCCTGATGTTACAATCTCATTCACTTAAAGAAAACATTTTCGTGGATCAGGTGTTCGTTAAAAGTATCTTAACTTTTGTGTATAATCCACCAGAATAAACGTAACACTCACCTGTAATTAATTCCATTAGAATCCTGTATATAAACCTCACATACACACGTGTGCTGTCAATTAGAACTAATTTTATTTATTTTTATTACTTCCTTTTCCAGAATTGCTTTATTTTTATGTCATTTTAACCTGAATAAAACAGCATTTAATTTACAAGGTAGGCCACCCAACGTATGTAGTAAAAGTTGTGAACTCGCTATGGGGGTCCAAAAGGGGGCAAAAGAAGAAAATTACACTTTGTAAAACCAGAAGTACTACAGTATTTTGGAGAGTACTGATTGATAGAATACGTGAAACTACACAAACTAAGATCACGGACGTAAAGGATGGTCAGGGGGAAGATGTGTTGATCAGATGGTTGCTCTCCAGCAGGTGATGGAAAAGTGTTTAAGTGTAAAAAAAGAACCAGTTCTGAGCGTTTGTAGATCTGGAGAAAGCATATCAGCGAGTGAATAGGGAGAAGCTGTGGAAAATATTAAATGAGTACGGCGTTTATTAAACGGAATAAGGGCAGTGTATAACGGTAGCCGAGCTAATGTTAAGGTGAGAGGGTGTGTGATCGAATGCTTTAGTATTGAACAAGGAGTGCGACAAGGCTGTGTGATATCACCGTGGTTGTTCAATGTATATATGGATAAACGTGTTAGGTAAGCATATGCCGATACAAATGGTTGGTATCGTAAATGTACCAGATTTGTTGTATACATATGACAGTCTTATTAAGGAATAATGCAGATGAGCTACAAACTGCTCTGAGAAAGTTTGATATAGACTGTGAGAGTATGGACTTAAATGTAAACGTGAACAAAGCAAAGATTGTGGTGTTCAATCGGCAAGGTATTTATCTTGCATATCAAATTATGGAACAAGTGGGTGAGTTGACGACGGGTCAATGCTGGAAGGAAAGTGATTGGAAGTATATGGATGATAATGAAAACCGAAAGCATGAGCATAGCTGCGAAACGATCAATCTATATATGGAATGCACAATACAAAAAAACCAAAATACATACCGTGGGCATAAGAGTCCTGAGAAGCACGTGCGGTAAAACAAGAAGGGATAAGACGATGATAGATAGGTATAAAAGCAGTACACGACGTTGATTTTGTCACATCGAAAGAATAAACAACGAAAGCCTATTCATGTGGGCGAAGTTAGAGGTAAGGCCGAGCCTGGTGGACCGCGAAAAATTTGGTGTGATAAAAGAAGGAAATGTAAGTGAGTTTTAAAATAAAACGGAATGGCAAGAAATGCTATATCGTGGGCGAAGCTAGGGCGGTGTGCAGGAATAGGAAAGAATGTAAGAAAGATTTTAAAATAAAACGGAAGGCAGGTATTATATCTGCCGCCAGCAGGGAGTGGCAGGAATGTTACGTTATGTCAATAGTTTAGCAATAATGTCACATTCTTAGTCAATTACCCCTTCCCCTAACTTTAGAAGACCAAACTGTCGTTTTGTACGTAAATGTAGTATCTGAAGTATAAGAAACTCTTATCTTGGGCATTGACCTTCGGCGAGCGATAAACCTCGTACCGGACTTTCGTAATGGACAATGGTCTTTTGGGACTTCTCCTCAATAGACACAATTTCTCAACAGATAAATTCTTTCTCCAAAACAACCTCCTTTTGAACAGTCATCTCTCCAATTACTTCTAGATACCGCTTCTCGTACAACTGCTGATACTATTAGATGGTTTATTCCGTTTGTCCTCCGATCCTTTCCTATCCTGACTTTTTTTGTCCTTTCCTAATCCAAATACGTGCTTGAGATTTTGGTCTTGACTCCGTTAAGCCAAAATAGTTCTGCAAGGGAACATCAGTCGCTCTTTATTTATTAGTGAACGTAATTACTGGTCGACAGATGAATTTTGCTCGTTTTTGGCAATCGAAAATTTAGGCCGTCTATTGAAGATTATCTATTTGCTTTCCTACCAAATGTTAGGATCATCTTTTTACGATAGTCATTTTATTTTGCACAAATTTGCTCTGTTATTCTGGCGCTTATGGTAAGCTACAGAATCCTTTTGGACGATTCGCACGTTGGGCAATCCGCTTACAATAGTATGATTTTGATAAAGAACACATTGTTCCTGATTCTTTGTCTCGGTCAATACCAAAATTACTATTTCTCATGACTCTCCTACTTCAACCATTTCTCTACTGATTTGTGGCATTTAAGATTGAAAAATCGCGTATTGTCTTCTCCTAGGTTTGTAAAAGGAGATTTTGCTGTACAAATGTTCTGAAACTTCTCTTCTTTCTGATAGTCTGTGGGGATGACTGGACCATGGTATTTTCCAAAGAACAACGTTTGAACATTTTGAGGAAAAACCATGATGCCGGTACTTCAAGGCATTGCGGAGTAACGAAAATAGTAGAATTTATAAAATTTTGACCTGCTCTTCATGCGGATAGACAATACATCAGGATATGTCGGACCTGCGCTGCTTATAAGGTAGAAAAGGCTGCGTCTTTTGGATACCTCGCTACTTTAGCTGTTCCTACTCGTCCATGGCATGATGCCATATCTTTTGTTGTCGTAATTGACCATTTTACTAAATTTCTATGTTTCTTCCCTTTGAGAACTGCTACTGCTGTCGTTACAGGTAGTCGAGGATACACGTAACACTACATTGTACCAAAACTTTCCGTGCCATAGAGATAACCACTAGCATCGAAAATTGTTTAAGGACTTTCTGGTAGCTTAGTCATAGTAGAGGTGGTACAGGTCCTTAACAATGACGAAATTAAAGCTAAAGTCAAGAGAAAGAGGGCGCTATCTACAAGTAATAAACATCAGCCCTAAAAATTATAGTAACATTAATCACTTTTCTAGCTAAGCAACGAATGCAATTACTAAGGTCTGGACAGTATCTAGAAGAAACACTACGAGTCAACCCCTTTAATAAACTGACTACGTGTTGGTTATGAATCGAAGCAACACAGTATTTGATCAAATAAAATAGGACATTAATTAATAGTAAATACTGTGTACAAGATGTCTAACCCACAAAAGCAAATACTTAGTGTAGGGGAAACCGAAGTTGACGTCGATTTCAGTTTTTTAATTTTGGTATCTGGTTTATCTTAAAAGATAAAAAATATTACTGCATCTAGCCATGTACCTTAGCTATATATGCGTAAATGACGTTTTTTTTTAAAATAAGAAAAATCAATCCCATGCAAAGTGCGCCAATGTACCCCGGGTAAGTTGGTGCAAAGTCAGGGAAGATTGGCGCATAGACCTAAATCCTTAGAATTTAGACAAAAGGGTTTAAATGAGAATGAAAAAACGCACCGTTGTGATTCCTGTTTCATACACATTTAAGATGTATTCTGGTCCAAACTGTACCGTTTGCAGATTTGTTAAAAATGTTTCCATATTTTCGTATTGAAGTTGGCGCTTTTGTCTAGCTTTCTAGTTTATTGATCTAGGAGACTCGAATGTCCGGTTTATAGACACGGCATATTCAAAAGTGAACACTCACTACTTGTATACACAGCCATTGATATATTTCTGCTGCTTGTAGTAGATAATATATTAGAACAAATCTGTCTCTAGGTCTTACATTTGTTGTAATAAGATCATTGCTTCCATGTAACTCATCATTAGGAAATTTCCTTAAGAGCGCCTTAGAGAAGCTTCTCAAATGTTATAATCTCTGGGTGTTGCTCGTATAGGGCTCCCATTACTTTTTACTTATTTTGACACTCGTAACATTACATGCCACAACTTGCCCCGGAAAAGGTGAGCCAACTGAAATTTTATTTTTGGAGATTTTAATTTTTTGTTGTTCAACATAGCCAAAATTTAATCCTGTCTCATAAACAGGACTACCAATGCCAGATCCACGATTTAGTTGAAAATAGTGCGCCGACTTGCCCCTAGGTCAAATAGTCCTGGTCTCCTCTACCCAGTGTAACTTTAAATTAAACCAAAAGATCAGTGATTAGATACGGATAACTGAAATGTTAAACTGTAAGTGACAAGTTCTACCTTATTGTACACGAAATACATATTAGTTTATAGACCACCCATAAGGCATATGTGCACAGTAGCACAGTATTCCAAAAGTGAATTTTAAACATGAAAGTCAATGGTACACTACAATGTCTAACAGGTACACAAATGCTTCTAGTAAAATAATTAATATGCGATAACCCTAAAACAATTATAATGTATCAAGGTTGAATGCATTCACCTGTATAGATTTTTCTTTAACAAAAACAAGCAACACCCCCTAAATTGAATGTAACGATACTTGCATATGCAACATTGGCATAATGCGAAAGTAAATATAAACACAATAGTAGTTCATAATAGTTATGAGTTAAATTACAACTTAAATTTTAGCAGCAGAAGGTAAGGTTTATCTGTACATTACCCTAGAGGTTTATCTTTATTACGTTTGAATCATTGAAGCATTAAACGTAAAAGCAACCACAAAAACAGAAATAATTTTCCACTTAGCTTTTTCTCTCAGAACGTTCTTATCTGGATTATAAATCTGAAAGCCTTTCCAAAATAATACATGTAGATGGAAGATGTATTGTCATTACACGAATTTCATAAGACATACAATTTCAGAAAGGCAAGTACGTAGTCAGTAATTGGAATTTTTGGAATCACTTATTGACTCAACACCAACTACCTCTTCAAATACTTAAATATAAAAAAAGCACAAACATTAATATAATCTTACCGTACTGAGGTAAAGTTACATTATGTTAATATAAAGTTCAGTTCGATGACAAATGAGTCTGTCGTGCTTTGATACTTGAAGTTAACTTAAAACCCCTAAAACAGGTACACAAGAACTATCGAAAACCAAAGATAACACTCTTACCCTGGCGAGTTGCAATACGATAAACGAAAAGATTAACTGCGTTCCTAGTCGATACTTGTAAAGGTTATGTTCGTAGACCAAATAGATAATACGAACTTTAACCACTCCGAAGGTACGTTTCGTCTAATGAGGAATAAATGTATAACCGACACCAATAAGTGGATTAAACAAAATCCATAAAATATTTTAAATTCCTCAGGAATTAAAACGTCACCTTCTTAACCATATTCAAAATAACGCTCAAATTGAACTTTGTACCAGTTATTACTAATTGCATAACCAATGATCCCAAATCCTACGAATACATACAACGAGCGGATGACCATCAAACATTCAGTGACGCATACACAAGCCATTTGATTTTTGCCGCAGTGGGGCGATAGTTTGGAAATATACATAAAGAACATAGTAAAAGTTCGTATCATATATTTGGCCTGCAAACAATCTTTATAGGTATCGACTAATCATTTTACTATAAGAACACAATATCCTATTTGTCTATCTTATCTCACCAGGATAAGGACATAACCATCGACTTGGCCGTTCTTGTGTATCTATTTTAGGAGTTCTAACTTCTGGTTTCGAAGCGACAGACAAATTGTAATCAAACCTACTTTCTTAAATGTTACATTGACTGAACTTAGTATTAATATATTGTAATTGTACCTCAGTAAGGTAAAGTTTATCTTAATGCTTTCGTTGTTGTTATATTTAGGTCTTTACAAAGGTAGTTATTGTTAGGCCGATAATTGTAAACACCATTCTGTAAGGTATAGTTACTGTCCACTGCTTTTCTAAAATTTTACATTTAAGGGATTGAGTACAACGCCAAACACCATTTGGGATATCCTTTGAGATTTATAATCATAAAAATAACATTCGAAGAACTAAAGCTAGGTGTAAAATTATTTCTATGCTTTTGATCCTGCTTTTACTTTTAATGATTAACTAATTCAAATGCAATAAAGCTAGATCTTCATGTTGTACAAATAAATCCTAGCTTAAGGGTGCTAAGTTGAAGTTATTTAATTTATAACTATATAAGTACTCAGTTGTGCAATTAATTATCTTGATCTGTGCTGTTGTCAATATTAGTGGTTAGAAACGTTTGTCTAGTTGTTAGACAGACAGTGTATCCTTGACTCTCATGCTTATAGTTTACTTTTTGGAAAACAGTGTTACTATGCATATATGCTTTGTGTGTGGCCTATGCTATAGGGTATTGTTTGTACATGGTGAGGCAACGATAGAGCAAAGTAAACCGGTGCTTTATGGATAAACTTTGCCAATATAACGTATTTATCATATTATATCGCTAGTAAGTGAGCATTTTTTAATTATTCTTGACTATACAAAGTGTTCCAAAAAAAGCAGAGCAAGTATTTTTTTTAAAACACCATTTTTATCATTTAATTTTTGGATTCTTCATGCCATTATAAAACTTTATTTGTAAAGGTTTAATGCACGTAAAGTTTACGGTTTATGAAATAATTCAAATTCTATCCAAAACATCACATTAATAGGTATAACTTTATTATATACCATCTCGTATTTTGCTAGGAAAACTTTTATATTTGGACCAAGGAAGTACTAAGCTTAAGCCTATGTTCTGAAGAAAAAAATGTTACAGACAAATGCTTCAGGATGTTGATAATGTATGATCAAACCTGCCAAATTTGAAATTCAGAAATATCACTTTTTTCAAGTAGAACGTCCTGCATATTTTTACGATGTGTTAAAGAGAAAAAAATCACACCATTCTTCATAAATATGTCCTATGCCCATCCCTCACTGTTTTTGAGTTATGTTGATATTTCTATATTATTAAATTTTTCAATTTTCAAAGGAAGACTAGAAGTTGGATTAAATACTAAGCACTAATACACTCACCGATATAAAATTCGAGGACTTCTATCGAATTGGATGTATGATCATTTCTTTATCCCTGTTCCGATTTTAATGATTTTTTTCGAATGTAGGTTAATCTATCAATTTAAAGATATTGCTTTCAATTTTCACTGAAAATGTCGATATATACAGGAAAATGAAAGTGTGTTTTTGCCCCTAAGGTTTGCATCACCCTGTCAAACAAATTTGCAATCTAAACTTTAGGGCGTATTTTTTCCTAACAAGTGTGATTCATTCTTTACATTTTGTTTTTTACTCTTACGATATCTTTATCGGTTTAGGAGATATGATTTTTTTAATAAATGACAATTTTTGGACAAAATCTTTATTTGACTAAAACCATAAAACTGAAAACTAAAATTAGTACTTCGTGTTACCTCTTCTGGCTGCTATAATTACCTCTAAACGTCGGTTCATTCCTCTTATTAAATTTTGGATTTCCTCTTGTGGAATATTATTCGATTCCACTTCTAGAGCGCCCTGGAACTGTTGACCTTATTGTTCTCCCCAACGTATCCCATACATATCCTATGGGATTAATATCTGGGCTACGAGCAGGCAAATGCATACTTATCTCAGCCTCCTCTAAATATTGACCAATTATTCTTGCAGTGTGACGGGCATTGTCGTGCTTTAAAAGCAATTTGTTAGAAAAAAATACGCCCTAAAGTTTAGATTGCACAGGGTGATGCAAACCTTAGGGCCAAAAACATTTTCCTGTTTAACCGACATGTATAATTCCTTTTAGTGAAAACTGAACGCAGTATCTTTAAATTGATAGATTATGCTGCATTCCAAAGAAAATCTTTAGAATCGGAACAGGGATAAAGAAATTATCTTACATCCAATTTGATGGTAATTTTAGATGTCACGAATGCAATGAATATATATATATATATATATATATATATATATATATATATATATATATATATATATATATACAGGTGAATCTTATCTAATCCGCCAAAATTAAAGGAGTACTAGAACTCATCATTCTAAGCAAAAAAGTTCATATGTAGGTGGGTCCGGAAATGCTTTGTTTCCGAGATACAGGGTGTCAAAGATGAAAAAATAAATCGCGTTTTATTCAATATCTTTCGACTGTTTCGAAATAATTTCATGAAATTTTTTATATTGGGGTTTTTTGGGATGACAAATTCAAATCTTTTCTGCTAAAAAAAGTGAAGTTGCTAGAGCAGACACATAAGTAAACAAGCAAGAGTCCCCATTGTTAAACCTGTCAAAAGAATACCCTCCGAAAATGTGTATGCATCATGAGCTTTAAATGCGTTTTTCTCGGAAAGGGTTGCTCCTAGCGACTTCACTAAATATACCTTTTTAGTAGAAAAGATAGGAAGATCGATTTTCTAGTCCAAAATGGTATACAGCGTAGCACAAAAAATTGCGAAGATTTAAAGGGGTCGAAATGGTTGCCGCTGGCGCCCCCTAGAAACCACAACTAAATGGACCACAAATTTAAATTTGTCATCCCAAAAAACCTCCACATACGAAATTTCATGAAATTATTTCGAAACAGTCGAAAGATATTGAAGAAAACGCGATTTCTTTTTTCAACTTTGACACCCTGTATCTCGGAAACGAAGCATTTCCAGACCCACGTATATATGAACTTTTTTGCTTAGAATGATGAGTTCTAGCACTCCTTTAATTATGGCGGATTAGATAAGATTCACCCTGTATACAGGGGGACATAAGGATACTAAAATAAGAAAAAAAGCTCCTATGAACTTAGGTCCGCAACGCCTTCGTTTAAAAGATATGGCTTGTTGAAGTTTAATTATTTTTTTGTTTTTTTTAATATCTTTTTACAATGATGTAATAAGCGGACTAAATGTTGTATATAGGGCTTTTTATCACGCAGAATTCAAATACGACCTTAGTTCTTTTATTACTGATAGAGGCCGCCACATACAGGTTTCCATCTTGTTTGAATCGGTCCTAAATTTTTTTGCCTTACAGTGTATGTCATTTTCGACTGGAAAAATTCGTTTGCCCATCTTTTCTACTTCAGAAATGTATACCATATTGAAGTCGCTAGGACCAACGGTTTACGAGAAAAATGCATCCGATCTATGCAAATTATCCAAAAGCGCCAAAGTAACTTATTTGCAAAAACAATGACATAACACTTCAACAATTAAATTTTAATACCAACAATGAAGGGCAGTAATTAAAAAAAAACATTAAAGTTTTAGAAGATGTTGAAATTGTTGTCCTTGTACTTTAATACATTTTTCAATTCTTCTTCCTAAGGATTGACGGCATCTTTGAAACATTACGGAATCTATCTGCGGATTCCATAATTCTTATCCATAGCTGCTCTTCATTACGTATTTGTACAGAATAAACATCATTTTTCATGAATCCCCAAAATGAAAAGTCCAGAGGATTAAGGTCCGGACTACGAGCTGGCCAGGGTACAGGTCCCCCTCGACCAATCCACGTATTTCGAAATCACCTATCCAAAAATTCCCTTGCTAATCGATAAAAGTGAGTTGGCGCGCCATCATGCATGTAACGCATTCTACCAATAATAGCCAATGGAACATCCTCTAATAACGTATTTAGTTCATTCTCCAAGAAATTTCGATACAGTTCAACTGTCTATCGATTGGGCAATTGAAATGGGCCAATTAAGTAATTGTCAATTACACCTGCCCACACATTAATAGAAAACCCATATTGGTGACTCCTAATTACGGTTTGATGAGGATGTTCATCACTCCAATGGTGCATATTATGTAGGTTAAGAACACCATCACTGCTAAAACCAGCTTCATCAGTAAACAAAATTGAAGAAAAAATATCGTGTCTTTGATTTTGCAACCATTCGCAAAATTGTACACGAGGAAGATAGTCATTTTGGGGATTCATGAAAATGATGTTTATTCTGTAGAAATACATAATGAAGGGCAACTATGAATAAGAATTTTGGAATCCGCAGATAGATACCGTAATAACCCAGGAATATTTCAATGATGCCGTCAATCCTTAGGAAGAAGAATTGAAAAATGTATTCAAGTACAAGGACAACAATTTGAACATCTAAAAATTTAATGTTTTTTTTTAATCACTGCCCTTCATTGTTGCTATTAAAATTTAATTGTTGAAGTGTTATGTCATTGTTTTTGCACATAAGTTGCTTTGGCTCTTTTGGATAATTTGTATGCATCGGATGCATTTTTCTCGTAAACTGTTGGTCCTAGCGACTTCAATAAGTTACACCTTTCTGAAGCAGAAAAGATGGGAAAATGTCATATACTGTAAGGCAAAAAAGATGGAAACCTACACGTGGCGCCCTCTATCAGTAATAAAAGAAATAAGATTATATTTGAATTCTGCGTGATAAAAAGCCCCTGTATACAAAATTTCGTCCGCTTATTACATCATTGTAAGAAAATATTAAGAAAAAAACAAAAAAATAATTAAACTTCAACACCCTATATCTTTTAAACAAAGGCGTTGCGGACCTAAGTTTATAAGAACTATTTTTCTTATTTTAGTGTCCTCTATCGCGTGGCACTATGTATGGCTCTTTTTCTATGTCACCCTGTATATATATATATATATATATATATATATATATATATATATATATATATATATATATATATATATATATATATATATATATATATAATATATATATATATATATATATATATATATATATATATATATATATATATATATATATACCGGTGATCCAGAGGTCCGAAAAAGTCCAATAACTGTTTTTACTATTTGAGATGTTAAAGTGAAATCTTTTTTAAATAGTATATTTAGTTTATTTAGCGAACGCTAAAAACAATATTTTTATGTAAAGGGTGTCCCAACATTCTGAAAACTGTAAAGTTATTTTATTTTAGTGGAACTGCCCTATTTTGTTATTATTATCGGATTCTACACTAAATTATGTGTTAAATTTATTAAGATTAGTTCCACTTTATCTGTCATACTTTTTGAATTTTTCCATTTTTACTTCAAAATTCGTAGATGCAGGTACTTTAAGGTTTAAAAAAATGATAATTTTTAAACTATTAAAGATAAGTTGATAAATTTTTTGTTTGATCAATTTTTTAAACTTTAGGGAAGCGTTTTAAACAGCCAAGCAATGTTTTTAGTGTTTTTCAACGCAATTTGAAAGCTCGTTCCAAGTCCTTTTCAATGACAACAACATTAAAATATTACTACTGATTCATGAATTTCAACCCACAAACGCCAATTGATGTTTTGAGGTATTTGGGTCGAAACTCATACATCAGTAATAATATTTTAATGTTGTTGACATCGTTGAAAAGGACTTGATACGAGATTTCAAATAAGGTATTACTTGCCATATGATCCCATTTCAAATTATTTAGAAAATAGCCGCCATTTTGTAAAATAATTTTAAATGGGATCATATGGCAAGTAATGTGTCATTTGAAAGTTCGTTCCAAGTCCTTTTCAACGACATCAACAACATTAAAATATTACTACAGATTCATGAGTTTCGACCCAAAAACGGGAAGTGTGGGCTGTATAGACTGCACGCATGTCGCCGTCTTCCCTCCGAAAATTGAGGACCCAAAACAACCTGAGTATTTATACATAAACCGTAAGAGTTACCATTCAATTGCCATTGGTAAGTTTGAAGAGTGGAAGAAGGATGGATAACGTTACAAAAATATTCTTGGATATGTTACAGCAGCCTCAAAATTCTAAATGTGAATGCAAGGTGCCCGGGAAGTACTAATGATGCATATATATGGAATCAATCCAATGTGCATGGTCTAATTCAACAATTACGTCGAGTAGGGCATACAGATTATTTCTTATTGGGTACGCAATACATTTATTATTAATGTGATTCCTTAAACATTGGGGAATATGTTCTTTACAGGACATTCAGGATACCCCTTCTCTCTTGGTTGTTAACACCTTTTAATAATGTGGAACCAAATATTTCAGAAATCCGTTACAATAATCTCCATAAAACAACAAGGGTAACAATAGAGAGATGTAATGGTTTGTTAAAGGGGCGATTCCGTTGCTTATTGAAACATCGAGTTCTTCATTATACTCTGGAATATTCATGCCGTATTATCAATGCATGCATTGTATTACACAATATGTGCATCGCACTAGTATTGCTGAACCAGAAGAACACGAAGATGGAATTGTGTTGGGTATGATCAATTTTAATATGCAAGCAAACAATGGTATAGAGGATAATGTAGCAATGAGAGTTAATCCAGATTTAGCTGGTGGGGGACGTGCTCGCCTAAGGATTGTGCGACAGATAACAGGACGAAATATAAATTAACTGTCTTTGAACCACCTATTATTTATTAACAAAAATTGATTTATCAAAACCTAAACCAATGTTACATACTACTGTATAATAAGATATGAAGCTACGTAGATGTAATAAATGTAACTGTTTTAACAATGTTATACATTCTTAGCGATACTGGCTAAGATCCTTACCCTTTTGGCTTCAAATCTAACTCCCTCCTCAAGTAAAGCTATCTTTTGCCGATAATAATCCTCCTTAACCATATTTTTAAGTTTTAAGTGTTCCTTGAACTCCATCGCAACTGTTGCAGAGTTATAAAGTGTGTGTCTTTTTCGGCATTGCAGTATTAAGAGTATTACTAACCTGTAATGGAAAACTTAGCATTCGCACGTAATGCATGAGAAATGAATATAATTATTGG
>JARFJB010001430.1:0-26452 GCA_036346205.1 Vesta saturnalis
GAACATCTGGTGTGGAACCACACACGACCTTCAAACCAACAAAGTGGAGATTAAAAGAAATGAAATCATTTTAACAATAATAATTAAGACAATTATGCATCCGGTTATTTAATAGGTTCATAACAAAAATAGGCAACACTGTAAAAACAAAAGCAATAATCTATGCCAGAAAGATGTTTAAAATTAAATCTCAGATAGAGGTTACATGCTAATTTAAAGAAAATTCCACACCGCTCGCTTTTATAACATGTCCAGCTCAAGCATTTTAAATTCTACTTGATTAAATTTTAAACTTAATTGACTGTGTATTAAGAAACTTTATAAAAAAAGTTATGTAAAATTAAATTTTCTTTAAAACACTTTTCTAAACTTTTTCTATAAAGTTGATCGTTATTTACATATTTGAACTAACATCCTAATTCTACCATACGAATATTTTTGCCGCTACATTACGCCTTGTATTACAAAATGGCACAGAACATAACTAATAGATATGTTTAAGGTCCCTATGTCGGTATTTTTATTCCTTTGAAATATGCAGCTATTTCAAAATATTTCAGAAAAAGCGAAAACTACTTTTAATGATCTCCTGAAAATATAATCAGCTCCAGGAGAAACGAAAGCAAGTTTAAATACGAAATTTTAAGTACGTAAGTATTATCGCCCTGAAGCTATCGTGGATACTAGCATAACCACACACACACACACACACAGACGACACGCAATCAACCCCGACCACGCACACATAGCACACAACAATACACTACACCACACACACACACACCACACACACACACACACACACACACACACACACACACAACACACACACACACACACACACACACACACACACACACACACACACACACACACACACACACCACACACGACACACACACACACACACACACACACACGACACACACACACACACACACACACCACACGCACACGCACACGCACACGCACACGCACACGACACGCACACGCACACGCACACGCACACGCACCACCACACGCACACACACACACCACACACACGCACACGCACGACGACCACACGCACACGCACACGCACACGCAACAGCCACGCACCACGCACCGACAGCACAGAGCACGAGCACGGGCACGACACACACTAGCCCAGCTCGAGGCAGACACGCACGCACACGACACGCCACACACAAACACCACGCACACGCACACGCACACACACGCACACGCACACACGCACACAGCACACGCACACGCACACGACACGCACACGCACACGCACCACACGCAGCACGCACGCACGCAGCACGCACACGACACGCACACGCACGCACACGCACACGCACACACGCACGCACACATACACACACGCACAGCACACACACACACACACACACAAATTTCATAAAATTGTTCCAACAACTTTAACAGTTGTAATATACAATATTACTACTGACGAAGATAACTGTGTTACCGAAACGTTTATATTGTATAAATTTAGTATACAAATATATCATTAAAAAACCCAAGGAACATAAGTATTTTAATATGTGCAATGGTGACAGTTTACATTTTCATATAATTTTTTTTTTATTTACTGATATATTAAATTAATGCTGTGACTTATTAGGGCGCTCCCGGTGACAACCATATTTTTTCAGTTATTCCGCACCAAGTCGGTACAAAGATCAAATACCAATACCAAAATACAAATGTGCGTGTGTGCGTGTGTGCGTGTGTGCGTGTGCGTGTGTGCGTGTGCGTGTGCGTGTGTTGCGTGTTGCGTGTGCGTTGTTCGTGTGTGCGTTGTGTGTGCGTGTGTGCGTGTGCGTGTGTGCGTGTGTGTGTGCGTGTGTAGCGTGTTTGCGTGTATGTGTGTGTATGCGTGTAGTGCGTTTATGCTGAATGTGCGTGAATAGATACAATTTGTTACTGATATTCGTTCATGTAAAATGAATTTGTACGTGCTGATACAGTAGTGCGCAGGTGTTAACTAACTAATTATTTTTACCATGGATAGATAAAGCAGGCTGGTATTATACTTAATTCGAGACATCATAGAAATTCTTTAAATTGTATTTGTTACTGATATTATCTTCTATGTGAAAACGCAGTTAAAATTTATATAAATTGCTACAGTAGATGAGCAGGATGGTAATAAAAATTTCCAATTAAGATTCTATGCTTGTGAATTGAATATTATACTTTGCTATATTATGACATCTTCAGTGTCTTTATAATTGTCATTGTCGTCACTGCCAGATAATTATTTCTCAGGAAAACGCCGGTAGTTAACAACTTGTTATATAATTTTTTCATAGAAAGACGCTAGATTGTACGATTCAAGAAATTCCAATCGATAGCTTATTATATCCTTTAAATTGAATAGTTTTTTCTACGCTATTAACACTGAATGTGAAAGAACAGCAGTTTTCAAAATTCTATCATATGCTTTAATCAAATCCAAATTGTAATAAATACCAAGAGTGGCAGATAAAGATTCACAATGCTGATCATAGACTATATCTTCTTTAGTTTACATTCGACCAGTCAATTTGGTTTTCAATTTTTTGAGATCGGAAGAATTGTAATTCTACATATGAATGCCATCTTAGAAATTCATTCCACTCCTTCGTGTCTAACACCACATCATTGATTTATCGCAGTTGCCACATCCTATACGCACCACTGGTGCAAGGTTGAGATATGTAGTGTATCCAATTTCTACGTATTTTGCACTAGGAGTATCACTCGACAGTTTATAATAAACCAAATTAATTAAGTATTCCTTAGTTGTCCGTTTGTACACTCCTGATAAATATTCATTTTTCTGTTGAAATGATGGCCAGTCAGTGTTCTTGTTAACAAAACAACGTTCACCTCATATCAACGTCAAAAAGAAAAATTTAATAAATTATACAAACAACAGAGTAATAGAACATCTATTGATTATAAAAAAAAACAGTTATAAACCTTTCTGATAATATTGTTCCAGATTTTTCTATTGAAGCGCTTTCTAAAAGAGGAAATTTTGCGATAACACCAAGAGTAATACCTTTGGAAGATATAATTTCCAATATCGAAAACTCCATTAAATCATTACCTTTTGATGCTGCTAATGAAGTTAGATATAACACCGTTAACATATTACGTAAAACAAAACCTCCAAAGAGCAACTTATTCTTTCGTCAACGATCTTAAACGAAATGAAAGTATAATAAGTATAATAATATTAAAATCAGATAAAGGTAATGCAACTGTTATATTAATATTATTATAACGTTAAAATAGAACAATTGTTGAAACCAGAGACATCGTGAAATACCAAAAGATCCAACAAAAAGCTTCTTTTAAAAGCTTAAGAACTGATTAAATTATCATCTATTCTTGAAGAAATAAAAAAGAAACTAACTAACTCTGAAGTTATTTCACCAAAACTATACGGTTTGCCAAAAATTCATAAACCTAATATTCCTTTCAGGCCTATTGTTAGTGCAATTGGTTCTCCCACATATAGCCTTGCAAAACATCTTACATTTTTATTACAACCTCATATAGGAAAAACACCCCATTACATTAAAAATTCTGCCGACTTTGTTGAAAAAATGCACAATTTCAAAATTGAAGTGGGGGATATAATGCTTAGTTTTGATGTTGTTTCACTTTTTGCAAAAGTGCCTCTAAAAGAAACTATTGAATATATTGATCATCTTTTTCCAAAGGACATAACCATTCTGTTTCAGCACAGTCTTACTACAATTTCTTTTCAGTGGAATAGTAAATTTTATGAACATATTGATGGTGTAACAATGGGTAGTTCCCTTAGTCCTGTTATAGCTAATTTTTACATGGAAAAATTTAAAACATTGGCGTTACAAAATACACATAAAACCTTCAGTTTGGTATAGATATGTAGATGACACATTTGTTATTTGAAGACATCGAGAAGAGGCAGTGCATGAGTTTTTGGTTTTTATAAATACATCCTAGTATTCAGTTTATCATGGAAAAAGAAGTTCATGGAAGTTTACCATTTCTTGACATATTAATATCTAAAAATAATAATGCACTATCTTTTAATGTTTACAGAAAGCCGACACACACTGACAGGTACCTTCATAAATTATCCAACCACCATCCACGTCAAAAAATTGGTGTAATTAAATCTTTAGTAGATCGAGCTAAACGAATTTGTGACCCCCAATTTTTGAAGGATGAATATAAATGTTTAACAAAATCCTTACAAGATACAGGATATTTACTTACAGTTCTTAACAATGTTATTACACCTTCTAGGCGCAAACTTAAAGAAAAGCCAGTTCTTAATGTTGGCCCTGCTTCCTCCTTTTATAGCTTAATGTTACAGATAAAATTGAAAAAAATCCTAATTATGTATGGCATTAGGACTATTATACCTACAAGAAAAACTAAAGAACATTTAAGATCACCTAAAGATGTGTCAAACCCTTTATCATCTTACGGAGTGTATAAGTTATCTTGTTCATGTGGAAAAGTATGCATCGGAGCCAGAAAACGTGGCTTTGACACAAGACGTGAAGAACATATGAGATTTTGTAGATTAGGTCAACCAGAGAAGTCTGCTGTGGCTGTCCATGCCTTGAATAATCTAAATCATGGCATTCAATTTGACAATATGGAAATATTGTCAAGAAAAACTCATTATCATGTTCGTTTACAACGTGAAGCTATTGAAATATATAAACACCGAATAATTTTAATAGACAAGAAGAAAATCTCCGTTTAAATAGGTTTTGGCATCTTATAATTAAAAAAAAACATAATGATTCCCCTTAATTTTGATTTTAATTTTGCCTTTTGGTATGTCTAGGTTTTTTGCTGTGTTGTTCCTAGACCTTGAAGCAAATGCTTTACCAATTATATGTTAAATTACCACAGCACTATAATTTAGCATAAGTAGTTGGAATTAAGATTAAAATTTAAAAAAATTACAAAAAACGTTCTGCATTATGCTTTTCATTGTTGATTGCACTTATTGATAAAGATATCTCTTTGTTAGATTTAACTGGATTATTTTATTTGACGTTTGCTAAATGTGTTTTTGCTGACATTTTTCATTGTTAGCCTTCGCGGTTAGAGAGTGTTCTGATTTGTCATCTTTAAGACAGTTTAACAATATTTATTTTTGAATGACCTAGTTATTCTTTATTAATATTTAATTCTATAGTTGGTTTATACGTTTCTCAAACTTATGTTGACAGCAGGCTGATGTTTATGTTTCAATTTTTCAACTTTGACAAAGTTGTTTACAACATCTTTAACAATTTTAACAGATATTACTACTGACGAAGATAACTGTAAGTGTTATCGAAACGTTTAGATTGTAGAATTTAAAATACACCATTAAAAAATCCAAAAAAGATAAGTATTTTATTAAGTGTGATAATGGAGAAAATTTACATTTTCATAAAATGTTCATCTTGTTTCTGTTCATTTTTATTTTTATTACTGCTACTATTACCATCACTATTTTGACACCAACAACACAAGGTTAAATTATTATTATTATTATTATTATTATTATTATTATTATTATTATTATTATTATTATTATTATTATTATTATTATTATTTATTTCTAATATTTCTGTTAAATACAAGGTAACGTATCTATATTTTTACAGCACTTTATGTGCAGGTAATAATGTAATATAATTAAAGGCAATTAGGTCTTAGTTTGATAAACCTAAAACTCTACGAGCTATACTACAAGTATTCAGTAATACTACTTTTTGCATTTGCAGATATAATTTTGAATTCATATCTAGAGTTTTTAATCCATCATGCAATTTTTTTGGTATTTCACCAGTAGCACCAATTATTATTGGAATTATTATAACTATATCTGTTTTCCACATCTTCTTAATTTCATCAGCTAATGGGATGTACTTGTTGATTTTTTCCGTGTGTGCTTTCTTGATATTGATTCCAAGTGGTACTGAAATGTCAATTAGATATGTAATTTTTTTAGATTTTAGAGTTAATACAATATCTGGAATGTTATTCGGAATCGGTCTGTCTGTAATAATTTGTCGATTCCAGTAAATTTTTGTGGTTTCATTTTCACACACTGCAGGTGGGTTGTAGGAATAATAAGGAACTTGTTCTTGTAGGTCCATGTATTTAATTCTTAATTCTTGATGCAGTATTTTCGCGACTTGGTTGTGCCTTTCAAGATATGCTCTTGGGGCTAACACTGAACATCCTGATATGATGTGCTCTATGCTTTCATCGATGTTACCGCACATTCTACATTTGACATTTTCAAGGTTTTCCTTAATTATTTTTTTCCGATATACTTTTGTAGCAACTACCTGGTCTTGTATGGCCGCTATAAATCCTTCTGTCTCAGGAAACATATTTCCATTGGCTTGAGAAGCCAAATTCTCAATTTCATTATTATCTAGCATTGTTAGATAACGACCATGAAGTGGCTTGTATTTCCATTGTTGTGTTAATTTAGAGACTAAAAATTTTGGATTTAGGGTCATATTCTTTGTTCGATAGTTTTAATGGAGACATATTTATGTCTGATTGAACTATTGCTTGGTGGATCGGCTACTAATTGATTTCTGCACGAAATACTGGCGTAGTTTGTCTATTTGCAAGTAATGTCGAGTTTTAATACACTATTCCACGACCTCCATGACTTCTTGGTAAATGGAATCTTTATTTTTATTTATTTTTTTTTTTTGTGGCTTCAACTTCTTGGTTATTTGCCACGTATTTTCTTCGTCATACTACTTTACTTATTATATTTCATTCATTATTTCGATCTCAGTTAGATAGTTTGTAATATCTTTGATCTTTTGTTCCGTGATGTTAAGATCTATTTTAATTCCATTATTCACATTTGCTTTTCTTCTACTCGCTGTTAGTTGCTCACATTCTTCAAATATGTGTGCTATTGTGAGTTGTTTGTTACATTTGGTACATGTAGGAGGATGTGTTTTTTCGAGCATGTATGAGTGAGTTAACTTCGTGTGTCCTATTCTCAGTCTTGTTATTGCGATGCTAATTTTTCTAGACATTTGCGGATACACTCTATTATTTATTACTTTTGGGGTATGCTTTTTCAAAAATTTATTTTGTGCTGACCAGCTTGCTTGCCATTTCTCCCAAATCTTTTCTTTTATATCGTGTCGATTTAACGGTGTGATGGAATTTATTCCTAATTGTTTTAGAGCGTTACCTATTCTAATATTTATAGGATTATTTCTATTTCCGTTTTCGTTTTGATCTATGTTACTTAACTTTTTATACATATAATGTTGCGGGTTTTGTTGTATTTTTAGTGTGTAGTTCAGTAGGTTCCACATTCGTCTTAATTGTAGTGGCATAAGTCCTGCTTCTACTTGCAAGCTGCTGCATGGGCTTGTTGGGAATGCTCCTATGCTGTAACGTATGCACAAATTTTGTATAACCTCTAGCGGTCTTAGATTGGATTTCGAAGCTGAGTCATACGCTACAGATCCATAGTCAGTATTGATAGTATTAGTGTTTTGTATAGCCTTATCAACACTTCTCTATCTGCTCCCATTTTTATTACTTATACATTTTACTATATTCATAGTTTTGCGTGCTTTGTGGTTAGATCATTTATGTGTTGTTTCCATGTCATAGCGCTATCAAGAATTACTCCGAGGAATTTGTGGTTGGGTACATTTAATTACTGTATCATTCAGCTTAAAAGTCGGTAAATAATGGGGCCGTCTAAGCTTGCAGAAGTGCATGGCTACCGTTTTTTGTGCTGATACTTTAAAGCCTCTTTCTTGGGCTCTTTGGACTATTGTCTCTATGGCGTCTTGTAATAATCCATTGTGCGGTTCTTCTCTCCTGGACGTTGTAAAAATGACTAGGTCATCTACATAAAAACAACTTTTTATTTTTGGGTGTAGCGCTCTGGTAAGGTCATTCACTGCTATTAGAAATAAGGTCCCACTGATTGGGGATCCTTGCGGGATGCCTATTTCTAAAGGTCGTTTACTAGATAGGTGGTCACTTATCCTTACCCTGAGGTGCCTGTCCGATAAGAACGACTTTATGAATTTTATTAGATTTCCTCTAAAGCCCCATTTGTGCAATTTCTCTATTACCCCATATCTCCAAACTAAATCAAACGCCTTTTCGAGGTCGAAAAATATAGCGGTGCTATGCTGTCTGTTTCTGAATGCCTCTAGCATATTGGTTGCAACGTATGTAATGTTATCAATGGTTGAATGGTATCTTCGAAACCCGGTTTGATATTTATTTATCAGGTGTTTCTTTTCTAAACGTTTCACTAGCCTTGTGTTGACCATTCGCTCCAAGAGCTTTCCAAGACAGCTTAATAAGGATATTGGT
The DNA here is from genome assembly GCA_036346205.1 of Vesta saturnalis. Lineage (NCBI taxonomy): Eukaryota > Metazoa > Arthropoda > Insecta > Coleoptera > Lampyridae > Vesta > Vesta saturnalis. The sequence continues at coordinate 8,380 of JARFJB010001430.1, forward strand.
CTATAACTAGAGGTTTGTAATTCGTCTTTATCGGCCTTCAGTATTGGTACAATAAGTGATGTTTTCAAATGGTGGGATAGGCGCCTTCTGACCAAATTCTGTTATATATATACAGTAAATTTTCAACGGCTGTTCTTGGTAAATTTTTTATCATGGCATATTGTATATTGTCCAATCCTGGGGATGTTTCTTTAACGGTTTCTAAACTTGCCTTTAATTCTTCTTTACTAAAGGGTGCGTTGTATTCCTTAGTTTCTTGTTCTGCGTAGTCGAGGGGTACTTCTGTGATGGATCTAATTCTTCTGAAGTGATCATCATAATTATCGGCTGAGCTCACTTTTTCGTAATATTTAGCAAACTGTTCTGCTATGCTGTACGGGTCAGTGACTATAACTTCTCCATGTAGAATATTTGTTGGCTTGACTTGTTTTCGTTTGCCTGTTATTGTTTTACTTTCTTCCAAATCTCTGTTGGAGGAGTTTTTCGTGTCATACTGGAGACATACCTTTCCACGACTGTCTCTTGCTCTCAATACCTTTCTTCTTGCTATGGCTCTACTTTTCTTGTACTCGATTAGTCTTTGCATAGTGGGCTCATTAACAAATGTTTTTAATGCTTTTTGCGATTACTTATTGCTAATGCCACTTCCGGATTCCACCAAGGAACCGGTGGTTTTCACTCTACTAGTACCTTTTGGTATTGTCCTTTCCGCCGCGTTAACTATATTATTTGTAAAGTCTCGGACTAGTGTATTTATGTCTTGCTGTCTGTCTATGTCTGTAACATACTTCTTGTATTGCAACCAGTCAGCCTTACTTATCTTCCATCTGGGAACTGTAATCCAATTTTGTTGCGCGATAGAGGATGTTATGATTATGGGGAAGTGATCACTACCATGTAGATCTTCTATTGGATTCCATTCATATTTTTCTGCTACCTGTGGAGAACACATGCTAAGATCTATAGCAGAGAAACCATTTGTTCTTGAGTTTAGATGTGTTGGTTTACCGTTGTTTATTAGAATTAATTGGTTTGCATCGAGTAGTGATTCTAATGCTTTGCCTTTGGTATCTTTTTTAGCTGAACCCCATAATGGATTGTGAGCATTGAAGTCTCCTAGTAAGAGGAACGGTGTGGGTAATTGGGATATTAGGTTATCTATTGCTTGTATCGTCAATTGTTGTCTGGTAAATAGATGTTACAGATATTTATAGTAACAGGATGTTTAATCGATACAGCTACAGCTTGTATCGTCGTGTTCAATTGGATGCTATTATATATACAAGTACTTTTTACCAATATGGCGACTCCTCCTTTGGCACGTTCGTCATGAGGCTCATCATATCTTATGACCTCAAAGCCGTTTAAGTAAAACTTTTCATTCACTTTGAAATGAGTTTCCTGTAATACGATGGCAAATGGATTGTATTCAGTGATTAGTAGACGTAATTCGTCCTTACTTTTGGAACATCCATTGCAGTTCCATTGCAGGATTTGCTCCATTGTTTGAGCAGTTTTAAATAAATTTTATATTAAGTATATAGGTTTAAATAAGATATACGACAAGGACTACTATACATTTATATAAAACAAACACACATTCATATCACAGTTTAGGTCGTCTTAAATTAATATCACAGTTGTAAGTAATCTGAACTTAATATCACAGGTTATGGAATCTTTATTATTATTATTATTATTATTACTATTATTATAATTATTATTATTATTATTATTATTATTATTATTATTATTATTATTATTACTATTATTATTATTATTATTATTTCACAACAAAATTAAAAGGTATTCAGGATGTTTCTATTTATTAAGCAAATATACCAACAACAAAACCATGGAAATTGTATATAAAGCAATTATAGAATCGGCCATCAGGTACGGGGTTCGAGTATGGGGTTGTGCTGAAGCAATTCATTTGAAACGATTGGAATCTCTGCAGTTAAGTTTACTTAAGTTAATTAAAGGAAATCTTCACCTAGAAAAGAAACAACTATTAGAAAAAACGAACACACTCACTCCAAGAGGTTATTATAATTACATTAACATCATCACGTACTATAACGATGACGTCTACAAAATCGCTTTGGACCATAACTACCAAACACGTAACACCGTCTACGCTGTGCCATTCTACTTCAACAAGTATGGATAGCGTTCGATAGAATGTACAGTGCCCATGCTGTATAATACCATACCTGCAAACATAAAAAGCATAACTGCAATTACAAGATTTAAAGCTGCTGTAAGGAAATGGATAATTGAAACAATGTACCAAGACTTTAGAACAGTGTAAAAACTAATAATTTAAAAATATGGACAATATTAATAAACAAAAATACGTATTGTATACTTACCATCACACGATTGCATTTCAATGTATTTGTTAAAAGTCAGACTATAGTAACAAAATAATTATGTCAAAACAGTATATAGTTATCAAATGTACTATGTAAATGTAATTAATGATTTAAACGGACCCAACCGATAAGTTGGTGGAACTTGGTTGGATCGCAAACAATTGTACATTATCTGAAATAAACATTTCAAACATTATTATTATTATTATTATTATTATTATTATTATTATTATTATTATTATTATTATTATTATTATTATTATTATTCATATTATTACTGCAATTATGCGGGATATTCATATATACCAGTGAACTTCTGCGACTTGATCGTTCCGGAAATTATTTTATTGCTGCTTCCAGTATACTGAGATAACTACTTTGCGTGCTAACAATTGCATTTTGACTAATCACTTAAGAAATAATTCTGGTTAATTTACATATGGTGGGGTTGTAGCACTACTATTAAAAACAAAGGGTTATGTTTGTTGTTTCTTTCATGTTTAGCAAAGTTTTAAATTCTTTAATACGGGTTTATTCTTTGAAATACTCATAAAAGCGCCGAGGTAATACACATTTAAAATCAGCTATTTCCATCACTATACATTCACCGTACTTAGTATTAATTACAGCCACATTCAACACTTTATACTTTTTTGCTATCTCGAGGCCACACACATTTCTAAAGGGTTTGAAATAGATGCTTTAACTCCATGTTTAATAATTACAAGTTGTTAACTTACTGACTGATTTCAACACATCACACTGCGGTTTATATAAAAAAAAATGTGTCCTTGACTTTGAATACCTACCTACTTGAACAAGTTTCAACTTGCCAAATACTCACCTTGACCTACTTTTACACAACTATTTGACTTTGACTCAATTTAGATAATACAAGAATGATTTAACCTTGACCTACTTAGCATAGTTTTCATGAACTGACTCTATTTTTAGATTTCTAAGAATTGTAACATGATACCAATACATTTTGACCTTGAAGAGCTTGACTAAATTTAGCCAATGCAAGAACCATTTAACCTTGACCTACTTTTTAGCACAAACAGCAACCTGGCATTCTTTTTGCTTCCATGAATTCATTCTATATTTAGATTTCTAAAACTATAATACAGTACCAATAAATTTTGGCCTTGAAGAGCATAATTCAATCTAGCTAATACATGAGCCATTTAACCTATCATTCTTCTTGTTTCCATGAACTGATTCTATTTTTTTTTTAGATTTCTAAGAATTATAATATGATACTCTTGCAGGTCAATAAACCTTGACCTTGAAAATTCTATTTTTAGGTTGCTCTCCACCAGAGTGACCTTGAGCTAAGCCAGAACTTTGGGCTCATCCGTTTCCGCGAACAGATTTTAGAAAATTTGTTATACCCCCAATAAAACTATGACCTTGGAAGAGGTCAATGAACTCTGACCTTGCAGAAGTCAACTAAAAGGGGGCGTTACCTTGTTTTCAAATGTTGCCGCCTGCTGCTAAACCGATTCCTAATGCCTTTTCAATCATGCGGTCATTTTGCACATTTCACTCACGATAAATTGGGCACGATTAACATTTTCTTACGCATATAAGTTCTCTTAAGTACTCTTGAAGGTCATCCTTCAGCAAGCCATGGAAAGGCGATCTAAACACTTGTTTTCGTATATAACCCACGTTTGAAATCATAATAAATTATTAATTGAAAATGTTCCAGATTAAACTGCATGTTAGTGAGAAGTTAATTACGTCAGTTTTTGACAAATAAACAGAGGTTGTTACGGTTACTCTAGGTCAGGGATTCCCAAATTATTTTGAGCCAGAGACCCCTTTCCCAAAATGAACAGACGCCCATAGCCAAATTACTTTAAAAATCCTATCTCTAGTTTTTTTCCTATTGATACAAAATACTTACCAATTTAAAAACCTTGCGGTTGGTTAAGTGAGTAAACTTGACAACATTTTCTCATCAAAATTTAACAAAATAAATAGACATAAAATACAGTATATATCAAGTGTAATTAATAATTATTAATACAAGTTACGTAAAAATACTTAAGTAGGTAATAATTTTTTGAAACAAAGATTAAAATCGCAAAGTAAAGATTGAAAAAATAAAACATTCAGTGTGATGGATGAACCTGGTCATTTTCTACCAATCTAGCTAAATCTGGTTCAATATTGGTGAATTGCAGCCTTAAATCTCCGCGTTGGTTGACTTTCAAGCGGTTTCTTTGTTCTGTCAAAATGTTTGTAACCATACTGAAGCCTTTTTAGACTAGGTATGATGATGGTAAAGCGATAAGGTATTTTTCAGCAATGTTCCACAATGTAGGATACAGTTTTTCAATGTTGCGCTGCAACCAGAACTTCTGATAGCCTTGGTTGAACTTCTACTTAAGCTCCTAGTTTGTGCTGATGGTGATCAGCTCTTTTTGCACTATCACATTGGCTTCTTCCATGGCTGTGATGTTGTATGGATTTATTATCCAATGTGGAATTTGTAAATTTAAGAGATCCTCAAACATCTTAGTAAAATCCTTGTGTAATGCGTCCAAGTGAGTGACATATGATAAGATAACATCGTTTTGAAGCATTTCTGGTATTTTGACAAATGCGGAAACTGTGAATATTCTTATCTGCTTAAATTTTGTTTGTAAAGGATAAGTTTACCCACAAAGGCCGATATTATTGTTATTTGTTAAACATACCAAATATATCAGTCAAGTAATAAATATATGTTTTACAATTGTTCAGATTTTTTTTCAAATTTGGATCTTTTTTAATATATCAAACATATCCTAACAACAGAGCTTCATTGCCAGGTAATGTAGACTCGTCCAACTGGAGAGAGAATCTGTTGGTCTGTAAGAAATTGCATAAAATGTTTTCCACGTCGCGATCCATCTCGTCTACTCGTCTCTGAACGGTGTTATTGCTCAAAGGAATTCTCTTTATAATATCATATGCGGGATTCTGCAATATATTGTTGAGGACCTCCGCAATGTCTGGTAAAATAAGCTGCTTTCCAATTGTGTGGGGTTTCCCCGACTGCGCTATTAATAAAGATATATTATAGGACGCTCGCAAACCATCAACGTCTTGCTTAGATGATGACGCAAACATCGATCTCATGGATGGCCTTTTCTCTAGTTCTTCTTTAAGTGCTTGAAAGAATGACAAGGGCTTAATTTTTTTGTCAGCATGTACTCTTGATAAGTAATCCTCCATTTTTGAAGGCTTCATGGCATCGTTACTGAATACTTTTTCACATTTCAAGTAGTGCAAACTGCAGTGTCTACTTTTTTCTCATGTCTGCCATCATAAAGCTCGCAGTAAACCTGCAAATCAAAAAAAATGTTTAAGAAACTACTTAAAAAAAACAACAATAAAACTTAAATTTGCACACGAATTTATTTTTATCACACCTAGGTACTGGATGCTCACGAACTTACTTATTGATAAACTTGGATAGTACATTAAATTTGCATTAGGTAAAAACGAAAACAAAGAAAATGGAACATTTGTAATTTTAGATAACAACTTTGCTAAAGTAATTTCAAAAAATACTTAAATAGTTATTTTTATATCTAGTGCGCGACATGCTACTTTGGTGATCGAGAATTGAATTTTTAACTCGGCTGCGCCTCGTTAAAAATTAGTCGAGATCACCAAAGTAGTTCCACGTAGTTCTAAACAAATTTTTTCTACAATCTTCAAAATATGTATATCCCTTAAAACGTCCGTCAAAAATAAACGATATCATTCACCGAAAATAAATTATACTAATAGATAATAAACCCCAAACGATAACTAATAAGCTCACAATAAACGTCATAAATTAGTATAACAAAAACATAAGAAAAATAGTTAAGTTATCTTGAATACAATATTAATTCATAAACTCTTACAAAGTCTTAAACTACGAAAATCCAAAATTGTTGTCACTACAATTAGTACTCATATAATCTACTCAAAGCCTACACATAAAAACACAAAACATAATACAAAAACGGCATTTGAAGAGAATACTCTATAAACGAACAAACATTATTCACTCGAACTCCAAAAGCTTATCCAAATTCACAAAATTGGAGCAGAATATACACGTCAAGGATCGATACTGCAATTAAATCGAAACAAAAAAAGTCATTAATCGATATAAACCGACACCACGCTGGCAGTAACTTATCAACCCTGCTGTTCGTAAATTTATCTTAAAATGTAAACACAAAATTAATAGTGGTTAAATATCAAAAGTTTTAATATAATTCATTAATTAGCCAAAGTAACAAAAAAAAAAAAAAACTGAACCATTTCCATGTTGAAACACCTGAAGCGGCAATTTCTAGTAAATTGCGTATGCGAGAAGCCTTCTGTAATGTTTGTTTCAACTAACTATTGCACATATCTTTGGGTGGCGCTCGAGGCACTATTAGTCCATATCAACACCCTGGAACCGATTGACAGTTGTTTGTATTCCGCCCAGGAGTTGGGATTATATTGTGAATGAACATAAATAATTTACATATAATTATATTTCAATGTAAGAAAACAATTTTCAAACGAGTCTTAATTTGTGTTCTGTTGAAGTTGTCTGCAATCCTCACTTGCAACCAGGTAATAACCTAACAATACCTTACCTTTCTGATAGGAACTCACCAGTTTGTAATATCAGTAATATCCATGATGTCGATGATTGCAATGGTATGGATAATATCGATGGTAGGTGAGGTTTGGTTGCCTTATATACCAAAGAGGTGTATATTCAACCTTAGTCAAAACTCACATGTATTATTGTATTAATGTTCAGGGTCGTTAATTTTCGATGTTTTCTTATGGGAGTACCCTTTCTATTACAGGTAGACAAAAAGTAATATGGGGTCCTTGTGCTCGATTTTGGTGTTGATTAAGATCCAATAGTTATAATCAAGATATCTCTGACCGTTATTGCGCAATTAGCCAAAATTGAAAAAATGGCGATTTTGAAAAACTTGAATAACTTTTTTATTTCTAAATGTATCGACAAACTGTAAAAATATTCTTAAGGCGCTTTTTTAAGTAGAATTCGTTAGTGCATTCACATTTTTAATACCTCCTTAATTTAAAAAGATATTATTTTTTTATATGGAAACCATAGTTGGCTATGACGCTTTTAAATGATATTTTTTTGTGCTATTTAAAAATATATAACACCTCTATGCTAATTCTTAATTGGTATATTTATTAAGGATAATAGTTCGCTTAGAAAACCAGATATGAAATATACTACTCAAAAAAGAAATTTCACTTCCTGTAAAATATTTTAGGGACATTTTGTAATTCAAATAAGTTTAATTGTAATGTAGTTCTTGTGGAATTATAAAATCTAAAGATTGAATATAAAATTATCAAAAAACCTTTAATACAAATTGAAATGAAATGAAAATAAACAATATAATATCATCAGAAATTATGAAAAGCAAATCTGTTTTCATACGTATGTAAACATCTAATTCTATAAACGAACAAAAATATGAACACAAAATATCAATACAAAAAACACACTAAAACTACATATATTTTTCAAACTGTGCGCCCTCTTTTTGGATGCAAACTTCGCATCGTCTTCTATTTGAATTTATAGAGTTATATATAGATAATGGTGTTAATTGTGTAAAAGGCAAACGAACACTTTCTTTTAACTCATTCACAGTATTATTAGTTCTTTTGTATGTAATGTTTTTCAAAAAAACCCCTAAAAAGAAATCTAGAGGCGAAAGATCGGGTGAACGATCAGACCAAAAAATTGGTGCTGTCGTTCCCATCCAGTTGTTAGGAAAACGTAAATTTAAGAAGTCACTAACTACACGGGAATTATGCGCAGGAGCTCCGTCTTGCTGAAATATGACATTGCAATATTGTGCTAAAGGAAGACTCTCTAGAAATCCCTCCAAATGAATTCATAGAATATCGAGATATTTCATTGAGTTTAATGTTCCTTCATACATGTGTTAATAAAAATGTCCGTTTTTAATGCAGCACCATACATTTATTCCAAATTTCCCTTGCCTACTGCGGACAACACTGACATGAGCGTTAGTATCTGCCCAGTAAGGTAAATTAATTAAAAATGCCATCACTACTGATATGCGCCTCGTCTGGCCATGTAATAGAGTTTGAAAAATTAGGTATATTTTGGCACTGACTTATATACCAGTTGCAAAACTCAGTACACCGCCTTCTGTCGTCTATGGTCAAAAAATGTTGTGTTTCTTTAAAATTCTAAGAGCTTTATTTCGAGACACGCCTAGATTAACCCTTTGTCTAGATAAAGTTGTTGGCTCTGCTTCGACTTCTCCTAAGACGACCACTGAATTTTCTTCAGTATTTCGTTTAAAGTAAGTTTTTGGCCTGGGATTTTTAAACGAACCGAATTCAATAAAATTTTTCTCGTAAATATAGTTACGATGACACATTCTTATCACCTTCGGATAATATAAAATACTTTAACATGCAAAATTTTTCTGAATTTGTATAATTAGGCATGGTAATAACTAAATTCCAAGATCACTTTGTTGCACACTTCTAATTTTTAATTTATTACTTGTTTTTACTTAAATAAAGCTCAGCCTCCTATACCTACTGTGTATTATTAATATAAAACGTAAATAAGAAAAACTTAAAAAATCAATTAATAATTAAAATAGCATAGAAGTGTTATATATTTTTGAAAAGCACAAAAAGTGTCATTTAAAAATGTCATAACCAACTATGGTTTCCATATTAAAAAATAGAACTTTATTCCATATCTTTTTAAATTAAGGAGGTATTAAAAATGTGAATGCGCTAACGGATTTTACTTAAAAAAGAGCCTTGAGAATGTTTTTACAGTTTGTGGATACATTTAGAAATAAAAAAGTTATTCAAGTTTTTCAAAATCGCCATTTTTTTAACTTTGGCTAATTGCGCAATAACGATCGCAGATATCTTAATGATGACTATTGGATCTTAATTAATACCAAAATCGAGCACAAGGACCCCATATTACTTATTGTCTATCTGTAATAGAAAGGGTACTTCCCATAAGAAAACATCGAAGATGAACCACCCTGTTCATAGTGTTAGATTATTTGCACTTCAACGTTGCGAACTAGAGATTTAGATATTGTTGAGTATAAATATAACTATAGACACTTATTTATGGAACTTAAGTTACTAACTCTACCATGTATGTTCAAACATAATTTTGTTTTATACTTCAAAGCTAATTTCAAGTCAGAATATTCTATGGGATGTATAGAAATGTAAAAGACGTAATTAAATTGACATAAACCCAGCACAATATCGATTAGACAAGACTCACAAAAGTTTGTACAGAGTCGTGTAAAACTTACGAAATTCGGAGCCATGGTACTAGTGTTATATCACTTACATATTATAAGTAGGCCAACGCTGCGTTACTTCTGGACCAGTGCGCATTTAAACGTTTCAGCACTTCTCAACATAGGAAATTTTGCAGTTGTGATACATACCTGTTTTATGAACGGTTACATATCTCATAAAATTTTTTTATAAAACGACTCCTACTTGTAAAACACATTAGAGCTGTACCTGTGTACATGTATTACAAGTAGGTCAACGGTGATTTACTTCTGGAACACGATTCACAGAGGGCGAGAACACTCAAGCCCTTTTATGAAATAAATAATTTTACAAGTTAATGTTATAATTGTTTAGAAGACAACTATATACACAGGTATGTGCTTCAACTACTATATTCTTTCTACGCACATGCATAGAAAAAGTAAAGTTTTTGAATAAAATAAAATTCCAGCGTTTTTAGTTTTAGCTCAACACGCTCATAGAGAAATAATGCCCCTAACACGTGCATAAAGTGCTTTTTTTTGCAGTGGACTGCTGGACCGATCTCGCGTCGCGTCGCTCAGTCAAAGTTAGCCTCTTACCAAAGAGGCCACATTCTGTACTTGCTATTATATTTAGAAGTGTCACAGTTGTACTGGGAGGGCAAATAAGCGAGGTAAGTGGCTGTACCTCAGGACATATCAATTTGACCAAATGGGAAAATTTTTTTGTTATGAATGTGGCCCTGAGAAAATGATGGAAATTATTTTGAATTTCCGTATTTCACCGCTAGGGGGCTCAAATAAAAAATAAATAATGAAATTCTAAATTTCTTCCAAAACTCCTATATAAAGATACACCTTTGCTTACACCGTTACAAAGTCTAAACAATTCTACATAATTTTGGTTCAAGATTCATTGGCGTATTGACCGTAATAAGAGTGTAATCATTAACATTGCTGTAAATTCTAAACCACTTTTTCAATTTTAATAAAATAAATCTTGTTTGGAAGACGCATCTAAGTTTTTTAAATTGTCGTTCCCATTATTACACAATAGTTCCTAATAAGTGTTAGAATGCGCAATTTGTTATATCAGTTTTTTCATTTTACTTCGAAAATTTAAATCGCAAGGTATATATTCGCATTCGAAAATTAGATTGAATTTGTAAGAAAACCGTAAAAATCGCAAGTTGATATCTTTCCTCGTTTTAAAGTTATAGCGAAATGAAGATTTTTAACACTTTAATTGACGAAGCTTAGTTTTACTGAGCCGAATTGGATAAATCTTCTCGCATCCAATATGGATTTTCATCAGATCAATCATGAATCCTATGCTTGTTTACCCTACCATCACTATTAAAAGTAGCCTTGTCGGTACATAGAATTTGTGATAAAAAATTCCTGTGTTCACGAATCATTCCGAACATCCATTGACAAAAATGTATTCTGTGATCAAAATCATCTTCGTTTAGGGCCTGGTGCAAAACTATATGGTAGGGGTGTAGTCTAAAAATAAAGAGTAACGGGCATATAGTAAACTGTGTGTATATTAGAAAGGGTGTTTTCATATGTTTCGAACAGTAGGTCGAACTATTCGAAAAATCTAAAGATAACGCCTTAGTTCTAACGTGTCTATTAAATTCTATGTAAGCTAAGACATTAATAACATTTTCTTCCGTCCTTCCAGTGCGACGCCTCCTAAATCTAGGAAGACGAAAAATACCAGTATCGCGTAGTTGCTGTACCAAGCGTGGAAATATTCTTCTTCCATAATGATGGCGATCTGGATACCGGGCCGCATACTGTCTTTCAGATATTGTTGCATTTTGAAAGCACTCGAAAGAGACTGCAACCATATCAAGGGCTTCATCACTTGTGAAAGGCATTTTAAAAAGTATTCACGAATCAATTGATAAGAATTAAACCACGTCCAATAAAAATTTGACGTTTCTATGCAATGTTATTTAAAAGTTTGTTTTTTGTTTCCGCGTCCTACTACTAAACATTAATTAGACATTCCAAGACAAAGCGCTAGACGGTGGTATTTATTAATTGAAGTAGTCATTAAATGAGCGCGGTTTATTTAAAAAAACATGTAAAATGTAATATTTTCTACCTACTATATCTGTGTAAAGTGAATAAATTAGTTTAAGGAAGGTAAAAAGTTTAAGGTAAGGGATTAATAAGCGAAAATCGAAGCAGCCGGAACAAGATTGGAAGGCTGTTTGTACATTTATCTAGGCATAAAATACCTAATATTTTTGGATTTAAAGTCGGATTTTTGGTTTTATTTGAACTTTGTGGGGTGAGCCTCTTTAATATGAGAACAACATTTATCCAATTCTGCTCAGCATAACCAAAAATATACCGTGTGATTTAAAGTTTTTGGAGTAAAATGAAAAAAACTGACATTATAACAAATTACACCCTCTAACACCCTTACTAGGAACTATTGGGTAACAATGGAAAAGTCAATTTAAAATATCTACATTTGTCTTCCAAACTAGCTTTATCTTACGAAAATTGAATACGTGGTTTAGAATTCACAGAAATTTTGATGATTACACTTTCAATAGCTTCCCCGACTCATAGTCGTTACGCCAATGAACCTTAAACCAAAATTATGTAGAATTGTCTATATTTTATAACAATGTAAGCAATCTTTATATAGCAGTTTTGGGGTAAATTTAGAATTTTATTATTTAATTTAGCCCCCTAGCGGTGAAATACGGAACTTCAAAATAATTTCCAGCATTTTCTCATGGCCACATTCATAATAAAAATTGTTTTCTCATTGCCCATGCGGTACTACAGATGTACTAAACGTTGCCTCTGTTTTTCTTAAAAAGTCATCACGAAAAGATCACTTGGTTCGATAACTGTTTTTGTTAGCTCAGTTAGCGGTCATTAATGACCAGAAGCTGTTCCTTATGGATTTAAGTATTATCAGAAGGCTGCAGATTTTCACACTTTACGTAAATAACACATACTATTTTACTTTTAATAATAATTAATTACCTTTCAAGGAGCATTAAAACGTTAACTATAAACCTTATTTCACAATTTTGAAAGTTTCCTCGTATTCCCCTACTTCAAGGGCTTCTTTCATAATAACTTCGAATTCGATACTATCGATTAAATTGTTTAATAAAATGAAAGCATTAACGTACTACGTCATAAAATGCCAAATTATCCATATTGTTATTGAAGGAAAATTAAGAAATTTCTCCCGAACGTCAATTTAGATCGTCGCATTCATTCAACGTTATCTTGAAACATTAACTAAACCTTGTATGTTACTCCTGTGAACGGGCTTTAGTTTTTCAAAATTCTAAAATTTCAATCATTGCTTATCCCCAATTATCTATAAAAATTTTAATTCACAAGAATCTAGTTCTCATGAAAGTAAACTCATTTAACACATTTTTCTATATTCAAAGGTGGATGATTGCGTTACCTTAAATTGTTAGCGCTACCGATTGATCTCTTGATCAACCAAAACGACGGCACACAACGTCCTATAATTTTTACCTTTTACAAAATTTACACTTAAAATTCTGCAAATATTCAATTGTATGTATATTAAAACGACGGATTGATAATATAATCAGTTTCCGTGTTTATATATTTTAACTGTGTTTTCTTTATATATGAACAGGGAGTCGGTAGCTACCTACGTTTGCTTCATGATTACCTATCTGCAAGGGCTTATTTTTAGTGAATTTGATGTAATACCTATTGATAATTAATATCTTGAATTTTGTTTTCATTGTTTACTTCTTACAGAAGGTGTAAAAATTACAAAATTTATGTTGGGATAAGTATAAACGTAGTACTTCAACCGATTTTAATTAGAGGGACGATTGACGTTCGTTAAATACTTAGTCTCAGAAAAACACATAAAATCCACAATTTAGAGTACTCGACCTCCAATCCACTTTCCGATCCCCAGATGATCCTCAATTTGATAACCAATTCAAGGCACTCCTTGAGAGTCGCCTTGAAGATTTCCGTACCCTTAACCTTCCCGAAACCCTACTCGATAACGAGAGTCCTTTTTACGCCCCTATCACCAGGTCAGCTCATATTTCAAAAAAGGTAAAAATTCTGCCCCAGGTCATGACGGCCTAAACCGTAAAATTTTCCGCCACCTACCCGACCCAGCCCTCCGTTTACTTTTCACTATTTACTATAAATGCCTTACCCTATCGTACTTTCCGACGGACTGGAAATCGGCCTTCACCGTCATGATACCTAAACCTCACGCTGGTCTTACCTCGTCCTCCTCCTACAGACCAATCTCACTCCTGAGCTTTGAGCAGATTCTAGCCAGGCGACTCAGTGACCACCTAGAATACAACGATCTCCTTCCCAACAGCCAATTCGGCTTCCGTCCTAACCGAACGTGTCACGATCCCTTGTTGAAGCTGCTTACAGAGACCACCAGAGCATTCAATCACAAGCAATGCAATCTGGCTGTGCTTCTGGACATTAAGCAAGCATTTGACAGGGTCTGGCACGCCGATCTCCTGCAAAAGATCCGAAACCTTAACATACCCGACCCCTTCGCCAAACTCCTACCCTTGTACCTGACCAATCGGTCAGTTCGGGTCAAACTAGGGCAAACCTTTTCCGATACTTTTCAACCTACAGCAGGCGTACGGCAAGGTTCTGCCTCAGCCCCTATCCTCTACACCATCTTTGCATCCGACATTCCCGAAGTAGTCGTTGCGCAGTTCGCGGATGACACCGCCTTCTGGGCGCTTAATCGGAACAGCGAAACGGCCTCCCGCCTCATATCCAAAACCCTACAGAACTTCTCTAACTGGGCGAACCAGTGGAGAGTCTCCGTCAATCCCACCGAAACCCAAACAATCCTTTTTCGACATCCTCATTACGCAGAGGATAAGTTCTTCAATCTTGCCTCCAGAAACGTCTCCTTCAGCCTTAACCAAGAAAGACTCACACTCCAAGATGAAATCACCTACCCAGGAATCCTCTTCACTAGAACCCTCAATTGGCTCCCCGATGTAAAAAGAACACTAAATGGGATTAGAAACCGCGCAAACCTACTGGGCGCCCTTCGGGGTAGAATCAGAGGTTGTTACCCCAAAACACTTCTACACACATATAAAACATACATCCGCCCTGTTATGGATTTCCAAGCTCCTATATACACAAACATTAACCCCAATAACCTTTCCTCAATCGCTTCCTGTGAACGCCAAATTTTTAGACGGATACACTGGTTACCCCTCAGGTACTCTAATGACCTCACCCTACACCACGTCAATATACCCCCAATCATAAACCGTATCCAAAAACTCCAGGAAAACTTCGCCTATAAAAGAATTTTCGGCAACACTATCCCAACCAAAGAAAACCTTACCACTCCCTACAACTACCGCTTTCCCAAATTCCCTCGGAAAAAAACCAAATTAAAATTCAAACATCCTCCCGCAATCCTCACACAACTCCTCGACGACCTCCCTGAGGAGGCAGAAGAATCCCTCGATAATGCCCCATATGCTCTCCACATTCCCCCGTCTATTCGATGACGACCCAGCATGACACCGGCCAACGATGTAATTAATCACACTGCACACCACACCACACTAACCCACACGCACACTTAAACCCAATCACACACTATTCAAAATTCAAATTCAAATAAATTTAAATACTTTTTTTTTCTTTTTTTATTACCAAAAATTACCACACCTCATGATTGTACATAATACAATAACACAAAACAGCGCAATACCAACAACAAGGGAATGACCAGGGCTGAAGAGGAGAAGGACTCCTGAATAGTCTACAATAAGATATATATATATATATATATATATATATATATACATATATATATATATAATATATATATATATATATATATATATATATATAAGCTAAAATAAGTAATTACTAACCATAAGCATGAGCATACTAACAAAAAAAAAAGTACTCGACTCCATTCTTTGGAAGTTTCACCAGAGAGTAGGTACTACTATTACGTTTGAATCATTAAAATCAGATTTTATATAAAAAAAATAATTCAAAAATTTTAGAAAGGCAGAAATATTTCAATGAATTATGTTCAAAATCTGTAACTTTCCTGTACAAGATTTACACAATTAATAAAAATAAGCAAGATTGTATTGGAATACTTTTATATTAACACACAAGTATTTTTCGATTCTTTTATTTTTACGTAACAAATAAGGTCAAGTTGAAATATCGATCACGTCACTTGCAAGAAAATTTTTATATCAAATATAACGTATCAGGTTTTTTTAAAACTAACATTTACGTGTTAAACTCAACATGCATTTCATACCCTATTAATGTTGTTTTGTTCGTTTTATATTGATAGTGGAGGCGGTTAAGCAGTAACAATAGTTTACATTCAAAGTAGTAATTGCAGCAGATTATGTGATTTGATCATGAATGAATACATTTGCATAACCAGTATTTTTAAACAAATACCTATTTATGGCCATACAAATTGCTCAAAATGAGACAAGTTACAATATATTTACTTTTGTATTTTGTTTAGGACAAATTGTTGGAGCACTTCCTCTTCAATTTATAGAGAATATTGATAGCAGCACTGTAAGATTTCGATGGACTTCTTACAAAACTATTTATGCTATTGTAAATATCGCTTTGTTAATAATGATTTCGTTTATGTGTGTGTATAGTGCACAAACTGCAGGAATTTCTTGGAGTTTTCGACACATTGGTAATTAAATAAGTTCAACCAGCATTTGACTTATATTGTACTTTATAGTTAGAACCTTATTTTATATTAGTAGTCTATGGGCTGCATTATCTATCTTTTTTATAACACCTAAATGGCCAAAATTACTAAATAAATGGATGGAATTAGACAACAAAATGGAATATAACTATGGATTTCCCACAAATATACATAAGAGAGCTAAATTAACAGCATTCGTAACCATACTTTATACATTTGGTTGTTGAATAAACTTTGGGGCATTTAAATATAACGTATTTTTAGGTCAAACTTCTCTGTTCTTACTATACAACGTGGAAAATATTAAAAAGTTGGCAGCTTCGAAAAATGCTCCTTTTGAACACAGTATATATTTTAAAACGGTTTTTGTTCAAGTATTCAGAGTATTACCGTATTCGGTTGTTTTGGGTGTTTTGTGCCAGGTTATACATTATTTTCATTTACACTTATGGTAATTATTATGATTTTAGTTTATCTATATCTTTTGCATTTTCCGTATGGCGTATATGGATTTATTCATTTCACTCATCAGCTCTTTGTTAAGCACCCGCTTCCAGCAAATTACGGAGAGATTATATATGGCATCACAAAAGGTACATTGATATTCAGTCATTCGAAGTGTATTATATCTATTATATTATACCCATCCATCCATCCATCCATCCATCCATCCATCCATCCATCCATCCATCCATCCATCCATCCGTATGTCCGTCCGTCCGTCCGCCCGTCCATCCATCCACCCATCCATCCATCCATCCATCCATCCATCCATCCATCCATCCATCCATCCATCCATCCGTGCGTCCGTCCTTCCGTCCGTCCGTCTATCCATCCATCCATCCATCACCCATCCATCCATCCATGCATCCATTCATCCATCCATCAATCCATTCATCCATTAATCCATCCATCCATCCATCGATCCATCCATCCACCCACCCATCTAGCTATAAATAGGAAATAAATGATAAAATATGGTGTAATGTGGCATAGTCAAAATAATAATTGTAATTTAATGTTTAAAATTATATTCTACCTTCATCGACATTTTCTAGGGCAGTATAGATTGATTGCAAGATCACCTACCGTCATATTCTTTTTTAAACTTAGTTTTATTTTGTTTTTTTATTTAACTTTATATTAACAGTGTGGCCCTTCTATATCAAAAAAATAATTTTGATTATATGTTTTGACAATTTTCTATTCAGAGAAGAACATTGGCTTTTTGGAGGGAGGTGAGAGAAGATTATGACCGCATATGCGTTTATGTAAAGAAGTAAACGACGTTATAACAAATGTTGTATTTGTTTCATACGCAAGTAATTTACTGTTACTGTTGGTTTATTTACGAAATTGTACTATTGTGGAAGGGTAAGAACAGTGTATCTCTAAATAAACATGACGTGTTAATATTGTTACATTGTAGTATTGGTTTGGAAAAGTTATATAATATTGTATGCTTTACAATTTACTTAATTCGAATTTTTATAATTTCTTTATATGTATCGTGGATAAACGATGCCAGTAAAGAACCGAGATTTACATTAAGTTCTGTGTCAACTGCTCAGTATAACACTGAAGTACGATCA
>JARFJB010001431.1:0-187500 GCA_036346205.1 Vesta saturnalis
ATATATATATATATATATATATATATATATATATATATATATATATATCTACACACCACACACCACACACACACACACACACCACACGCACACGCACACACGCACACACGCACACACGCGCACACACACGCTGCCACATGCTCTCACACGCTCTCATATGCTCTCACACGTTCTCACACGCTATCACACGCTCTCACACGCTCTCACACGCTCTCATACTCTCTCACACGTTCTCACACGCCCTCACATGCCGTCACACGCTCTCACAAGCTCTCACACAATCTCACAGACTCTCAAACACTCTCGCACACTCTCACACACCCTCACACACGCTCACACACCCTCACACACTCTCACACACTCTCACACACTCTCACACACTCTCACACACTCTCACACACTCTCACACACTCTCACACACTCTCACACACTCTCACACACTCTCACACACTCTCACACACTCTCACACACTCTCACACACTCTCACACACTCTCACACACTCTCACACACTCTCATCACACTCTCACACACTCTCACACACTCTCACACACTCTCACACACTCTCACACACTCTCACACACTCTCACACACTCTCACACACTCCACATCACACACTCTCACACACTCTCACACACTCTCACACACTCTCACACACTCTCACACACTCTCACACACTCTCACACACTCTCACACACTCTCACACACTCTCACACACTCTCACACACTCTCACACACTCTCACACACTCTCACACACTCTCACACACTGTCACACACTCTCACACACTTTCACACACTCTCACACACTCTCACACCCTTTCACACGCACGCACGTACGCACGAACACACACAGACATACACATACATACACACACACACACACACACACAAACACACACACACACACACACACACACACACACACACACACACACACACACAGACACACACACATCTCTCACACACACACACACACACACACACACACACACACACACACACACACACACACAACACACATACACAACACACAACACACACACACACACAACACACACACAACACACACACACACACACACACACACACACACACACACACACACACACACACACACACACACACACACACACACACACACACACACACACACACACACACACACAACACACACACACACACACACACACACACACACACACACACACACACACACACACACACACACACACACACACACACACACACACACACACACACACACAGACACACACAGACACCCACAGGCACACACAGACACACAGACTCACACAGATACACACTGATACACACAGACACACACAGACACACACAGACACACACTGATACACACAGACACACGCAGACACACACAGACACACACACACACACACACACACACACAGACACACACAGACACACACAGACACACACAGACACACACAGACATACACAGGCACACACAGACACACACAGACATACACTGACACACATGTGAAGTAAGTAAGTTCCTCAGGATTTGAAATATCAAAACTTAAAAAAATTGGCTGTTTTCCAACGGACAGTAGATTAAGAAGCAATAAAGAATTAAACAGCGTAACAATTAATGGGACAATTATAAACAATTAAAATTAAACCACTAAACAAGAGAACAATTAAAACGTATGTAAACAATTACAATTAAAGGATTAAACATACAGTTAAATGACAAAGTGTTAAATTGACAACTGTTTTTTTTAAATTTTGATATTTCAAATTTTGAGGATCTTACTTGCCTGTCTTCAGATTATTTAAGTGTTTAAATTACGATTAGTCGTATTGATTTACTAATTCAGAGTATGCAGACATTCATTTCATTTATGGGTACTCCAACGGAAACGCTCAAGGAGCATATCGAGTATGCTATGAGATTCCCAAATAGGATACATCCCGATAAGCAGGTTTTCATGAATGTTCATCATAGTAAATTATTAGGACATTATCATATAGAGAATAACTTAAAAGAAGCTACTTAAGCACTAGGACGATTTTATTTTTATCTCCCAAACAGCGTGTTTCTTGAAAAAAGACAAGATATATTTTTATTCAAAATGCATGGATGTTACAAATTTGATTTTTATTTCGAGAAAAGTAATGCCGTACATTTTTTTCTTTAAAAGTAGTGCCCATAAGCACGCCACTGTTTAGACTAAAATTATATTTTTATCTTTAGGATATAATCTATAGAGCAAACTAGGATTATTTTTCGAATAAGAAATCGTGGTTAAAGATTGTCGACTAAAAGTTGAGACACCCTATATATATATATATATATATATATATATATATATATATATATATATATATATATATATATATTTTTTAACGAATTAAAACGAATAATAAAAGCTACTGCAATTGTTCGTAGTTTCCACCGCCTACCTCAATGCACTTTTCAACACGTACTGTACGGAGTTTCATATGTTACGATAAAGTCTCTTTATAGAAGTCAGACCATATTGAGAAGGCCAACGGATTAAAATCAGGACTCCTCGGAGGCCAAGGAAATTCGCTTCTACGACCAATCCATCGTCGAGGAAAACTTTATTTAAGAATTCGCGTACTTGGAGGTGGAAATGAGGAGGAACCCCATCTTGCAGAAACCATGTTCGTAGTCTTAGATCTAGTGGTACATCTTCAAGGATTTCATTAAGGTTTTGTTGCAAAAACAATAAATACAGAGCCCCTGCAAATTTGTAGGTAGCGTAAACGAATCAATAAAAGTATCCAAAATTACCCCACACCAAAAGTTTATTTTGAACTCGTGTTGGAAGTCCCATATGTGGTTGTTTTATCGGCAAACAAAATTGAACTTAAAAATTTGGATCAGCTTTATTTTGCGCCCTTAAAAATTGGGCGAATCGTGAGCGAGCATGAAGATCTTGCGGTATTAAGTTTTGTACGAGAATGTAATGATTGGGATAAAGATTTCTTTGTGTAATATTTTCGATACCGAGTTGGCGCTTATCACGACTGCGTTACCCAAACGTCGAGTACATAAACCTCTATCATCCGAAACCCGTTGCTGATCCACATTTATCATTTCTGACCGACCGTGATGTCTTTCCGGACGAAAAGAGCCCGTTCCCCAAGCGGTTGCAGAGGTTTCTAAATAGTTTGTTTGGTTATCTTCGATTTGGATAGCGCTCTAAATATCTTCGTGAGGCAGCCAAACCATTAAAATTTGTTTAAGCAAAACGCTCAGTATATCACGCATTTCTTCATTAGTAAATTGGTTATGGCGCGGCATATTTAACTTTTTAAACAATAATAAACTTTATGTTTTACAGCATTAAAGGAAACGAAATTACTGACAAACGATTTGACATTGAAATAGTTTATTGGTAGCGGTGACAAAAGTTTCTAAATTTAACATGCATTCGCTGCTCTTATTTACCAGAGATTATGGGCGGCCGACAAAAAGTTCATGCGTTAAAGGGTATGTGACCCCGGAAAAACCTACACCTTGTAAATTTTGAAACGGGTCATAGTATCCTAAACATTACGTTTCTTAACTGTAGTAAGTACACCAAATTTTAGTTACATAAATTTGGAATACTAGGAGAAATTTAAAAATTAAAAAATGACGAAACTTTGACACCCTGTATATCGTAAACTATCAACATTTATATAACATATGTTTTGCTCAATCGTCAAGAAATCATGTAAGGAATCTCCAGTTTCAGAATTTTCTATTCATTTAAGAAACACCCTGCATAAATCATAATCTCTGTAATTTATTCTTGCTTTTATGTGTATATCTAATGAATTTTGGAAATTCTGCTACGTATTTATGTTAAATGAAAAATTGATTCTTTTACACATAAGCCAACATTTTATTATAGGGAGTAATATTAATTTTTATGATGATATAACGTTTTAGTGAAGTTGAACAACAAATGTTACATGAATAGTTTTTGTTAGATTGATTCAATATCTTTGGAATAAGTAAGCAGAGAAAAAGGTGAATTTGAAATAAGTATAAATATTTTTAATGATATAATAATAATAATAATAATAATTTATTTATTGTCCTACAGAATACATCCAATTACAAGACAACTAAGAGTAAATAATAAGAATGTGTACACTTGGAGAATGATAGAAAGTTTTACTATTTCGCGAAGTGTAGGACGGACGGAACTTGAAAACTATTAAGTTAAAACACTCAATTAGATTATGCAACATTTTGTAAAGAAACGATGGTATTTCCGGTATGTGATAAATACGTTAATAGATTTAGTATGTACAAATGCACTGGATTTGGTAGTGAAATCTAGTATATTGGATATTCATGCTTCTAACCATTCATGAATATACTATGAGATTAAAATGGAACAACTTCGTGCAGTTACTTATAGGACATATCGTAGTTTCAAATTTGTCAACTATGATACGTTTTTAAGTGATCTTAAACTGATTCCTTGGCAGAATATGCTCTATTGAAAGGATATCGATCCTAAACTTAACTTTTTAAATGACAATATTGTTAAATTATTTAATAAACATGCACCAGTCAAAACATCACGTATATCCAAACCGAAAGCGCATTGGCTCACTGACAACATCAAGGTTTTAATGTCTTTAAGGGACAAAGCTATGATAAAATTCAAGAAATCGGGTAAATTAAATCATTGGAACTATTATAAAATGCTAACAAATTATACATCAGCTATTCGTAATGAAAAAATCATATCCTGTGAATGATAATTAGTAATAATACTGGGAAATATAATGAAGTTGGAAAGGTCTCGGAGAATTAAATATTTACAATAAGTCAAATAAAAACAATATACCTTCTAATTTGTTTGACGTTAACAAGGGTAATAATTATTTTGTTGAATCCGTACCAAATTTGAAGCTACCATGTCGTGAAATCTTGGATTTCTATTTAAATAACGTTAAAGCCAATGTTACTGAGAAGTTTGAACTTTGTGCTGTACCTCTGGATACTGTAACGGATATTTTATTTTCTATTAAGACACAGTCGGTTGGTTCTGATAATATTAGCTTAGTTATGTTTAAGTACTGTTCGTTATATTTAATGCCGTATATTTCTCATATCATTAATTACTGTTTACTCGAAAGTGTTTTTCCTTTGTGCTGGAAAGAAGCAGTAGTGCATCCTTTACCTAAGGTTACTTCTCCTATAGATTGTAAAGATTTAAAACCAATAAGTATTCTGCCTGTCTCTAAAATTCTGGAGAAAATAATTAGCTTAAAAATTAAGGATCATCTAAACAAATTCAATATTTTACCTGCTACTCAATGTGGTTATCGAACTGGTTATAGTTGTGTTACAGCTCTTTCCAAAATTATTGATGATATTATAGGCGCTACTGATGATAACAAAATTACTACCATGATATTACTAGACTATTCTAAAGCGTTTGACACTATTCATCCTGATGTAATGGTGGCTATTCTCTCTCATACAGGTTTTGTAGTGACTCATGTCGATTACTTAAAACGTAGAATGCAATGTGCTCGCTTGGATGGACGTTACTCTAGTATAAGAGAACTTGAGACTGGTGTTCCGCAAGGTTCCATTCTAGGTCCCTTATTATTTTCTATCTATACGTGTAATTTATCACTGCTCTGCACGTTTCTATGCAGATGACACGCAATTCTATTATTCCTTTCCGTTATATTATATTATTTCTTATTTTAAAACAACTATTATATTAAGTGTTTGGTACTATCTCTGCTACTAGCCTTTGTATTAGCCGATGTTCTCGAAGACAGTACAAGTAAAACTACGGTTCATGTACCTTTCATCAAAAGATATGTTGATCACCTCATTTTACCTCATTTGCTTTTTATCTCTGTCTTTATGAAAATAATTTGTTAAGATATTAGTACCTTGATCCATACAGACGTCTTCTTCTATATCGTCAAATATATAGCTTCTAAGTCAACAAGTAAAGAGACCCACTCTTATTTCAGCGGTAGTCGAGGCTATACTAAATTTGGGACCTAGTGTCAAAAAACGTTTAACATCCGAGGAAATGTGTATGTTTGTTAGATTTCTTATCCAAGTGTCTTGTGCTATAATACTTTGAAAACTGTTGGATTTTACCAGCTCCAATTTCTTCATAATTTTGAGTTTAATTCGATGAAAGTGTAAATTAAACCTAATCTTTGTCGTCTTTGGGATTCATTTACAATATAACACGGCAATTTTGATTGTAACTCTGAGATGATATTATTTAATTCTAAATTTTTTGACTTAAGTTTCGCATTAAGACCTTGAATTCTTTTTCCTAATATTTACCTGTCGTGTGTTGTAATAGTCTTGACATTTAATATACCATTAGTGATGTGCCTAGGGAAAGTGAATTTCTCTAAATTTCAACAGGAAGGTTCTTTGGTTGCTTAACGACCCTAACATGATATTTAGTTTGGTTGTTTTAAGTAAACCTACAGTCGTACGACCGTAGAGATGCAGCATGTTCATAAAACACAAATAATTGTATGCACAAAGGCTAAAAATTTGCGACGAGAAAAAAGAAAAGTTAACTTTTGGGCGGGGTTGCAGTCGAATGACCTTTAAAAAATACCACTCTTTGTTAAGATGTCAAGCTTTCGACATTTATTTATGTCTTCATCTGGCAAGTTACGAAAATGAACAATACAGATAGTAACATGAAAAGAGTGATACAAATCGCTTTGGTGAGAAGTAATGCGACCTGCAACATTCATTGAAGTCATTCAAGGCCTACATAAGGTAAGTTACATTCTTTATAAGGGACCTTGTAGATGGAATTTAGTTTTCAAGCTCAGTCAAGGTAATATTTATTTAGCGTAGTTGTGAGTTTCTTTGTCGACTTTTATAATAACATAAATTAATGTATATTTTAAATAATTTGTAATGTATTTACTAATATTATTGTTCTTTGTTAATTCTTATTACTACGCGACTTATAATACTAACGTCACGAGTAAATACGATTTTTATCACTTTTTCATGTCACTATCTGTATTGTTAATTTTTAGTAACTGGCGTGATGAATATATAAATAAATATCGAAAGCTTAACGTCTTAAGAAAGAGTAGTGTTTTTAAGGCCATTTGACTACAATCCCACTCATAAGTGAAGTAATAAAACAAAATTAAAAAAATGCGTCAATTTGACACCAAAAATTGTTGAGAATTAATATGGTTTGAAAGAGCTAATTGCAATTGTATGTAAATAATTTTTAACGATAAGAAGATACTTGTTTTATATAAAACCGAATACCTATTAGAAAATAAATTTTTTTAGATAAATTCGCACATATCTTCTGGTTTAATTTATGAAATTTGAAAAATTGAAAACATAAACATGCTTTACGTTTCCTTAATTTTTCAAATTGTCTAATAGAACGATATGTTTCCTCCCCATAAAGGACTGACAAAAGAAAATGTAACCTTTCACCATTATTACGTATATTAAAATACTACATATATTATTTGGGTATTTTAAGCGTTACCGAAACATTTAGATTGTTAGCTTTAATATAAAAATACACCATTAAAACACCAAAAGATAAGTATTTTTCTTCAAGTAATTCAATACATAAAACTACAAAACAAAATTTTCCTTTTATTATGCATTCTAGACCACAAATTCTCGTGTGTCACGTTTAATTTTAGTGCCAGCTAAACACTTGCTTGCTATTTAAGATTTGTATTACTTTTATTAACGTAGCACATAAATAAATAAATTAGTTAACAACTAGACTGAACTTCTAAATGAGGTATTAAATTTAAACTATCTTACTGTATACATACTCTCGTGAGATTACAAAGGAAGAGTTCGTACCTATATTATTATTGTGTAATTGGGTAATTAATATGCATATATATATATATATATATATATATATATATATATATATATATATATATATATATATATATATAATAGCATGAACTAAAATTATTTATTCTATGACAATAGACATATATGAACATCCTTATGGAAGGTATGTAAACTAAAACAGGAACTGTAACATTAAGCTATTGTGAGAGAATACAAAAGGAATCGATCTTAATTTGATGAAAGTTTACTATTGCTTCTATAGATATTTAAACTATTATATTTTCTGAATATACCCCATTGAAATATATACCTATAGGACTTATACTATAAGAACATGCTACATTCATTGTGTTTATTACATAATCTGACTTTAAAAATCTTCTATTTGCATTGATGTTTCAACTCCATAATATCCAATACAAGGTAGAGTTTAGGTTACATGCAATTCAACGGAAGTATCTAGTACTTTATTGTAGTTGCTTTGAAAAACTTGGTATCAGGTGCTGTGGTATTTATCTTTGGTATTCTTCTCCAAATTGTAAACTGCTTAGGGTGACAATAAAATTATTTTAGTACTTATGCCGAAAGTAACGTTAATAGTGAATTAAACCAATTCAACGTACAATTGTAAGATTACTTCTAATCTTTGTTAATAAAAATTTTAAATTAAATACAGGAATGTGAAAATAAAGCAAAAAAATGTACTTGGTACCATACGTTATAACTATGTCAAACCATAGGCAAAATAAGCTGCCTTTTTACCAAACTTAAATTAAATACTGTTAGTTATTTACACTTCTGCACAACATACACTTATTACATTTTTTATTAGTATGATTAACATTTCAAATCGCAGATTTAGATCCTTTTTCTTTATCAGAGTGCGCCATTTATAAATAAAAACATTTTAAAGTAGCAAGAATACAACTTTTTATAAGGGACAATCAATCGCAGAAAAGCTATTCCATACTTCCTGTTATATTAAATGAATAAAACGGTATGACTTATTTCTTACTTAGTTACACCTGAACAATCTGAATTGGAAAAAAATCGTTTAAAAACACGTTGACCGCCAAAACGAATAATATTATATGAATCCACTTAATATTTTCTCGTTTTGTACAAAAAGTTTTATAATTTTCAAATAGAATGGTAGGTACCAAATTCCTCTTGAACTATTGAATAAATTTAGGTATCAGTTAAACGTATTAATACAACTTACGATTCTATATTATTTGTAAAATGTAGAAATTATGAAAATAATAAAATAACACGCATCAGATTTTTTAATTACTGAAATTAACAGGCTAACTGAGTTTAATACAAAAACTTTTATAAGAAAAACCTAGAATCTAAATTGGATTGCATTTAGAGAAACTGATCCTAATTTTTGGCTATTAAGTTGATAATTCACGGAAAGTGATTTAGGTACTTCCTTGAACTCATTTATTACCCTGTAGATAACTATAATTCAAAAACCTACCTAATATTCAATTGTGTTTAGTAAAGGCTCCTGGATTTCTTCAATAAAGTTAATGGTTTTGATCACGCACACGTACACGCAACCCATACGCACGCACACATACGTTAGTGTACTTAAACGGACACGCACAACTACATGAGACATACATACACTAACACACAACCTCACGAAAGGTATATGTACGAGCACACGCATATGGACACGCACACTTATACACGTGCGCACGCACACGCAGACTCACACACACACACACTGCACACACGCGTACGCACATATCCACTCACACGCACACTCCTACCCACACGTACACGCACACACACGCACACGCATACGCACACGTACATATACACGTACACCCACACGTACACCACACACCACACACACACACACACACACACACACACACACGCACACACACACACACACACGCATACGCACATGCCACTCACACCACACCTGCCCACACGCACATGCCCACGCACACAAACACGCACATGCACACGCACACGCACACGCACACGCACACGGACACGCACACGCACAAGCACACGCACACGCACACGTACACGCACAGCACACGCACACGCACACGCACACGGACACGCACACGCACACGCACACGCACACGCACATGCATACGCACACGCACACGCACACACGCACACGTATACGCACAGTCACATGCGCAAGCGCACGCACTTCCACACGCACACGCACTCGCACATACTCACACGCAAGCGCACGCACACGCACACGGATACGAAGACGTGAACACACGCACCCGCACGCGCAGTCGTATACCCACAGGCACACGCACGCACACACGCACACGCGCACCACGTGCACGGACACGCACACGCAAAGCACACGCACACTCACACGCACACTACACGCACACTCGCACGCACACGCACCCACACACGCACATACGCACACGCAAGCGCACACGCACACGTACACGGACACGAAGACGTGAACACACAAGCACGCGCACGGGCACACGTATACCCACAGGCACACGCACACACACATACGCGCGCGTACACGCACACGCACGGGTACACGGACACGAACATGCACACCCACACGCACACACACGCACACGCATAACCTTACGAGACGCATACGTGCACGAACCCAAACTCACACTTAGACACATGTGTACACTCACAGCAACACGCACACGCACACGTACACGCAGACGCACACGCACACGCACACGCACACGCACACGCACACTCACGCGCACACACGCTCACGCACACGCACACGCACACGCACACGCACACACGCACACGCACACGCACACGCACACGCACACGCACATGCACACACAGACACAAACACGCACGCGCACGCGCACACGTATACCCACAGACACGCACACACGTACACACACACACGCACACACGCACAACCAGACGGGTGCATACGTGCACGAACAAAACTCACACCAAGACACATGTGTACACTCACAGTAACAGGCACACGTACATGGACACGCTCATGCACACGCTCACGTACACGCACACGCACACGCACACGAACACGCACACGCATCCGTACACGCACACGCACACCACAAGCACACGCACACGCACACGCACGCACGCACACGCACACGCACACACATCATACCGACACGCACACGCACACGCACACGCCCACGCACACGCACACGCTCAAGCACAAGCACACGCACACGAACATGCACACACAGACACAAACAAGCACACGCAAGCGCACACGCACACGCACACGAACACGTGCACACACAAGCACGCACACACGCACACGTATACCGACAGGCACACACTACACACACACACATACTCACTCGTACACTCACACCCACGGGTACACACACGCCACGCACATACGCGCGCGACACACACACACACACACACACACACACACACACACACACACACACACACACACCGCACACGCACAACCACACGGGATGCATACGTGCACGAACACAAACTCACACCAAGACAAATGTGTACACTCACAGTAACAGGCACACGTACATGAACACGCATATGCACACGCACACGCACACGCGCACACGCGCACGTACACGTACACGCACACGCACACGTACACGCGCACGCACAAGCACACTCACACGCACACGCACACGCATACTCACACGCACCCGTACACGCACACGCACACTCACAAACACACGCACACGCACACGCGCATGCACACGCACACGCACACGCACACACTCACACCGACACGCACACGCAAGCGCACACGCACACGGACACGAACACGTGCACACAGCACGCGCACGCGCACACGTATACCGACAGGCACGCACACACACACATACGCGCTCGTACACTCACACCCACGGGTACACGGACACGCCACGAACACACACACACACACACACACACACACACACACACACACACACACACGCACACGCACAACCACACGGGATGCATACGTGCACGAACACAAACTCACACCAAGACAAATGTGTACACTCACAGTAACAGGCACACGTACATGAACACGCATATGCACACGCACACGCACACACGCGCACACGCGCACGTACACGTACACGCACACGCACACGTACACGCGCACGCACAAGCACACTCACATGCACACGCACACGCATACTACACGCACCCGTACACGCACACGCACACTCACAAACACACGCACACGCACACGCACACGCGCATGCACACGTACACGCACACGCACACACATCACCGACACGCACACGCAAGCGCACACGCACACGGACACGAACACGTGCACACAAGCACGCGCACGCGCACACGTATACCGACAGGCACACGCACACACACACACACACACACACACACACACACACATACGCGCTCGTACACTCACACCCACGGGTACACACACCACGCACACACACACACACACACACACACACACACACACACACACACACACACACGCACAACCACACGGGATGCATACGTGCACGAACACAAACTCACACAAGACACATGTGACACTCACAGTGACAGGCACACGTACATGAACACGCATATGCACACGCACACACCGCACACGCGCACGTACACGTACACGCTCACGCATACGCACACGCACACGCACACGTACACGCGCACGCACAAGCACACTCACACCTACACGCACACGCATAGTCACACGCACACGCACACGCACACGCACACGCACACGCACACGCACGCACACTCATACGTACACGCTCACGCACACGCACATGCACACGCACACACATACGAACACGCACACGCACGCGCACGCGAACACGCACACGTACACGCACATTCATGCTTCCACACATACGTTAGTGTACTTAAACGGACACGCACAGCTACATGAGACGTATACATACACGAACACACAACCTCACGAAAACGTATATGTACGAGCACACGCATATGGACACGCACACTTATACACGTGCCCACGCATACGCACATCCACACACACTCGCACACACACGCATACGCACATATCCACTCACACGTACACCCCTACCCACACGTACACGCTCACGCACACACACTCACACGCACACGCGCACGCACACGCACAGGCACACGCACACGCTAGCGCACACGCACACTGATACGAAGACGTGAACACACAAGCCCCACACGCGCATACGTACACCCACAGGCACACGCACTCATACAAGCGCGTACAATCACACGCACGGGTACACGGACACGCACCTGCACAGCACACGCACATATGCGCATGTATATATATATATATATATATATATATATATATATATATATATATATATTATATATATATGAAGACTTAATCATTAGAAGAATTTTTATGAAATTTAGTTCAATAAGTTATTGAAACATTTTCAAACTTGCAGCACTTCCGGTTACACCGGAAACTGGTATCAACTGCAATTTTTAAATAGGAACTTTATTTCTTTGTACATAAGGCTTTAAATTTTAACAAACTTTTGTCCGAAACTTTTTTCTGAATTTGGAGTAATGGCTCCTAAGTTTTTGACAGAAGTTTGCTTTAACTTCAACGAATCTCGTTTGGTTGTTTGATGAACTATTTCGTTGAAAACGCACCGAGAGGATAATAAAACCCTTATTAATTAATTCATACAATTAATACATAAAATTAATGTTTGGAGTCGTAGTAATATAAAATGTGATTTAAAATAAGTCACATCTCTGTTATTTTAAATTAAACGACCCATTTTTTCTTGTAACTAAGGAAAACAGAGGTAAGATATAGTGCATTTGATAAAACATTATTATACGTTTTTTAACAGTTTTTCATTTATTAAAAAAAACGATTAAAAATCTTGAATCCATTGGGTTTGTCATTTGAATGAAGCCGGAAGACGTGCGCATGTGCAATAACGCACGATTTGGAATTTTATAAAAATTATGAGTTGGCTTAGGAAATTCACTTAAGTTATTCAACAACTTTTATTATCAGTTTTATTGTAACAGTCTATCTAACAAAACTACAAACAATAATACAAAAATCACAAACAGTAATTATTCAAAAATAAGAAGCTATTATTATCTAATAATCTGTACTCAAACGAAGTAATTTTCTATCTATTTTGCTTGTATGGCATATGCAATAGGATAGTTGAAAGACCTTATCGGCAATTTAACTTGTATTATTTTTTGTAGTTTTGTTCGTTACAGTTGTTGGTTGATTTAAAGGACAATGAGTTTAGCACTCGCATTGTTTAACATTTACTTGTCTAGGAAGTGTGCACCACACAATATTTATTTCTTTGGTTAGATATAATTCGACGCTTAGATTCTTATAAATCTAACATACAACCAATAGATGTAATTAATCTTATGCTTAATGATTGCAGACAAATAACTTTCAATATTAAAATTTTAAATTTTATACAATTTCAAACTACATTATTAAAATGGCCGCAAAATTTAAAGCTTCGGTCGTTTCACATCCATGTAAAATGAACATAGTTTCGTTCTCACTCCCAAATTGTTTTATACGTGTCCTTTGCAGTGTTTAAATACATTCAATCCTCCAATAAAAATTCATATTGGAGATGGTTAGATGACTATGGTTAAATGTATTCGCTTATGTTTTTATTGAATTCGTCACAAATTTTTGCATAATATGAATATCCAATTTAATAATTTTTACAAACTTAGATATCCTAATATAAATGAACTAGATTTTTTTACCCGTTCAGAATCGATTATAATATTAGTTCTTTAATTAACTTTATACTGATTTTTTAACCAGCCCTAAGAAGCAGTTTTCGTTGAACCTATTTTTGCAAAAATATAAAATACGCAAAAATGATTTGTAAAATTAACATGTAATCTTGATTAACGAAAACATGACCTTTCAAACAATGCTTAATTCGTTTAAATTCTCAGCAACTTTTATCAAACTTTATACTAATTCTATTGAGAAGTGCTGCCTCTTTTCGTTATTTCCAAAACGTAATCAAGGTTCTAAGTAGCGGTAATTTCTGAAATGACTTTTAGTTTTATTATTTATGTAAATA
The DNA here is from genome assembly GCA_036346205.1 of Vesta saturnalis. NCBI lineage: Eukaryota > Metazoa > Arthropoda > Insecta > Coleoptera > Lampyridae > Vesta > Vesta saturnalis. The sequence goes on from JARFJB010001431.1 coordinate 14,889, forward strand.
CTAATTTATACATCATTAAAGTTAGTTAACAGTTTTAAATGCTAATTTGTAAACTTACTTTGAACTTGAAAATATTATTCATGTTATACTTACACAAAATGCTTTATTACGTTTGCTTTTCATTTTCAACCCTTTCCAGTGGCCTAGTTTCATTCTTAAATATATTAATTTCTGTTTTCTGTTTCCCAATTCAATATAAACTGCACTAATTTAATAACAAACATAAACTTTCTTTCCAGATAAACTGAATACTTAATAAAAAGAAATTAATGTGCAATTTAGGATAATAAATGTAACCAAAAAATTGTTTCACTCACCAGCCTAAATTTCAACTTTTAACAACAATCTTAAACGTTTTAGTTTTTTAATTTTATATTTGTTTACCACATAACAGCAACATACGTAATTAGTTTATTCCTTAAACACGGTTTAGATCAATAAATTACCCTGTTTGAATTTCTCAATCAATGAATAGTAAATCTGTAATTTACGCTTTAATCAAGTTTAATCTATTCATATGTTTCGAAACTTGATCATTTAAGAAAATATTAGTATTACTTTGTTTATAGTATTATGGCTAAACTGCATACTAAGTTTGTAAATAAAATTTAGTTTTAACACTCCTATCTCAAAAGTAACCAAATCTACCAACAATGGAAATCATGGTTGAAATGTTTGAAATTCAAATATAAGCTCATTTTCTCACATATATTATGTTGTTGGACAATCTGCACTTGAAGAAACATATTATGCCCTATATCACCATATTATTTGTTTAACTTTAATTTCTGCAACTACACAAAGTTCAGTAGCCCCGTTCCAATACGTGAAAATTATAATTAAGTATAATAATGTGTATCATGAATAAAGAAAATTTGCCAGTTGGAGGGTTATGGTTATAGGCAGTTTGGAACCGAAATGTTAGAGGCGATTGTGTTTATCAAACCGCAAAATACTTTACGCTTTCTCTTGCACAGACGTCATTGTGAGGGTGACTAGCGGTAACAAGAGGGAAACTTTGTCACCTAATCTGTCATATGCACCAAAACGTACTTTGTTTTGTAATGAGCATAAGGGTATAGTATTACAAGGTCCTTATGCATGTTAGTTACTTTAAATTGTTAATTTGGTACAAACCTCATGTATCCTACCAGCTGCGAAGGTTGTCTCTCGCTATTTGTGTTTCACTAACGTGTTTTGTTGGATTCTTAATTCGATTCGAACAATTACTATTGTAAATATAATACGGAGAATAGTGAACTACTATGGATAGCGGTTATCGAAACAGATATGGGAATTTATCTTACCGTATGATTGGTAGTTGCTGAGATGGTGGTTGTAATTATTCTGGTCCACCCTAGTGTCCCTTATTAGGTTTTAAGAGAATTGTTTTAGTGGACTGGTGGGATATAAATACGGAAATTAATTAGCTCTGGACTAAATTAGACAACAGGAAAATTACGTCGCGAGTAAATCCTCTCGGTCTTACTTCCGGGTTATAGGAGTTTTTGAACTGGACTTAGGGATAATTATTTTGAACGGAAAATTACGTAAAATACACTTAAGTAATGTTTATTTTGGAACGTAATTTTACAAAATCAATTGATTACAGAAGCGGTTGTTTGTAACTGGGTCAACTTTTGCACACGATTTCGCCATTCACGTCTATTATACCTTATAGGAGTGTAGGTGTATGCAACTGAAGTCATTTAAACAACAAAGGTAGTCATATCGTCCTATTAGCTACTTCGTGTATGTGACGAATTAGGCTTGCTTCCCGTCCGACCAACAAGTTTATGTAGCGATAACAAGCTTACTTTCCGTTTTTCGCTTAATTTCGTATATTGTGTAGTATAGGTGTTGTTTAAAACTTACGTGTAGGCGATATCGAGCACTAAGTAAAAGTTAGTCGCGACTGCATACATATTTCAGGTAATCTATGGATTAATAATTCGAAAACGTTTTGGGGTAAAATCCGTCCATCGGCAGTGTAAATCTCGGTTTTATACAAACCCAATGGTGGGAGTGGGTGGCTACCGTCGTAATGTGAACCACGCTTACTGGAGTGTGGTCCGTGGACAATGGAAAACTCTGTTAAAGAAAGCTTTCGACGGCTTCCATTTACAATGGAGGGTTAAAAAATTGTTTATTGATTATTCTAGTCTGTACGATTAAAAATATTCCTATATTATTAATTTCGGTTTTATACGTAAATGATTTGAAATCTTTGCAGTATTTTACATTACCATCACTCTATATGTATGTGAATTAAACATAAAAATATAAATTACAACTTATGATTCATTAAAACTTAAACGAGGCAGAGTTAAGGAAATGAAATATTCAAAGAATAATTTTGAAATTAAAGCATTTAAGATAAACAGCAGAATAATTCTACCCTCCTCAGCACTTTTCGAGATTAGTATGTTTTTTAACGTTTGTTGCTATGGGGAATTGAATGACCGAATCAATAATGCCGTATCTGCACTGCTTTCTGAGATATAAGAGCAGTCACTGCCTTATTTACACCCAGAAAAGCTGTAATAGTAAGTGAAAAGGCCACGTATGCTGTTTACTAAGTAATAATGCAGTATCTACACTGTACATGCTTCAGTATTGCTTAGCACTGACTGCTAATCTACATCTGCTAAAGATTGATGCTTTGGTGTTAGTTTAAATTGTGGTTATGTTTGCGTTGAATTTCTCTGTGCTGCTTTATTTTAGTTTTCAGTTGTTATTATATTTTAACTGTATTGACTATCATTCCATCTTGTATATCATCAAGATCTAAGGATTTGTTACAACGTGCCTTAGCCTTAACTAAATGTGAGGACAATAATATTAGCCAAGCTCGAACTCACTCAGACATTATAGCAAGTGATGTTCCAACCTCAAATAATTCTCTTAATGGTTCTGCCATAGGTAAAGGTTGCCAATTAATTAACTGTGAACTTGTTAATATTTCATCTATCAAGGACACTAGATAACTACAGTGACATTTATTTTTGTGAAACATCAAATGTTGTTGACATAGGCCTAAACATACATAATGCTGATAAGAACTCCGAATGTCTAGTTGAATTAAGCTTAAATATACAATCTGTGGACGAAACTTTGGCACTGTCTTTTAACTAAAATTTACAAATAAGCCTAAACTTTGCCAATACATCTAGGAATCATGTGGCTGAAGGTACTGAGCAGCTGGGCCTATGTGATGACATTATTTCATCAGTATGTCCTTATAGGTCCAGTGAGGTCCAGAAGGACTAGTTGAATTAGGTATAAACACAATCTGTGGGTGAAAACTTTGGCATTATTTTTCTTTTACTGACGATGAAATTAACCACAATTTACAAATAGGCCTAAACTTGATTACCGATACATCTAAGAATCGTGTGGATGAAGATACTGAGCATCTGGCCCTATCCAACGACATTATTTCACCAGTTGTGTCTACTGATAGGTCCAGGGAGACATGCCTAGTGAATGATAGACACGACAAAACCCATCCGGAATTAGAGCGTGTCCCTGTCATAGCAGGGAAAAAGAAGAAAATTTCATACAAACAAGTGTACAGGAAAGAAAGAATTAAATCAGAAAAACTAAAATTACAGCACTGCGCAAAAAAAAGTACAGTGAAAAATTACATGATAACCAAAGAAATAAAATTAATAAACAATTATTATTCACTTTATTAGATACATAAATGAAAAATTTATCTCGAGTAGGATTTGAATCTACGAGTACCGCTCTAACCAAATGAGCTATTGAGATACAAGCCCCAATCGATGTAAATTTTGTCTTTATGTATGTAGAGCTGATGTAAATTCTGAAAATAATAAATTTGAGACTGTTCATGGTCAGAGAGGCGAGCTTTCATACTCGACTCATGTACACGCTCTGAGGTTAAAAGGAGAACAACAGGCTCTGAACAGAATTTGGACAAAATACCTTTAAGTATTTTTAAAAGATAATAGTGATAACTGTCATGAAGTTTGTAAAGTTTTTTATTTAACAACACTAGGTTATAAAAAAACTAATGATAGGGTGTTACATAATGTTTTTACTACAACTCAGAGGAAAGTATAACACCACCCTCAGACAGAAGAGGTAAACAGCCTTCAGCAAACATTTAGAAATCATTGAACATATTGAAACCTTAGTCCGACTATGTCTCACTATAGACGTGAACATGCGCCACATGCAAAATATCTACCAAGGGATGTGAAAATAAGTTTTATGTATTTCGACTTTCTCACAAAACACCCTGAGTTCAAAGATGTCATACGAACTATACAGAAAAATTTTCAAGAAACAAAAATTTCATTTGGACATGAAGAGTGTGAAACATGTGAGGAGTTTAAATTATACGGCCATAACAAATTCACTATTGACGAAAGATGTGAAGCTTGCAAAATGTGTAATGATCGCGTGAAATACAAAATGTTTTCCGACAGACAAAATGATAATCTGGTTTTTCAGCAGATCTATAAAAGATAACAATGTTGCCAAGAATCGATGTTTACTTCTAGATTAGTTGCATACCATGAAACATTCGCTTCTGTTAGCAAACGTTCAGGACTAAAACCACATCCCATATTGTGGCATGAAGCCATAGCAGTCGGTAACAAAGAAGACATATTTAGTGCTTTTCTGAATAGAGATGGAAAGAATGTTATGATATGGCTCGATAATTGTTCAGCACAGAATAAAAATTAAAGCTTGTTACATTTTTAATTTTAGTTAGTTCATCTGAACTGAGTGTTGATGAAATGTCTTTTATCTGGCCACTCTTTTATAAGCGCAGACAACTTCCATCACCAGGTGGGGTTATTAAAACAACAGAACGTAACCTATGACTTTGACGACTTTACTTCTACAGAATCAAATTCTAACTGTGGGCATGTTCAACTCCTCAAAATGCCAGTCAACGATTTTTATGAGTGGCCAGATTTCTCATCTAAGCCAAAGCTAAAAGTGACTACGGCCGACCTTACCTAGAGAGTGTAGAAGTGAAAGCGATACGAGGTGTGTACACCCTGCAGTTTAAGTGTGGCTATGATGAAAAGAATTTAAGACTGTAGACATCAAAAAATACCCATACCCAAGCACAATGAATGCCCCAACGGTTTTCCAATAGTGAAAAAGACTGTCCTCTAAAACAATTGAAGTCAGTTTTACCACAAAATAGAACAGCCTTTTGAGAAAACCTACCAAACACAGTGTAAAATAAAATTCTAGTCATAAACATTTAATGTAGGCTATTTCACTATTTTTCTTTCTTGTATATTTTTTATTACTCACAGTATTTTCATTTTATGTTGGTGTTGAACTTATTTATATTGTTATTAAAATTGTATAATATTTTCAATGAATTATAAATGCATTCAGGAGAGACATACTGCATGTTTGTTTCATTTGTAACCTGAATCATGATGAAAATGCTAAGCATAAATGCAGTATGTGCTCATACTGCATTTTTTCTAATGAGTGAAACAATAGAAAATCAATTCTTATAGCTTGTCAGAGCTGGATAAATAACTTTGACTTCATTTTCTCAGATCCCAGATCTTGCAGATACCGTTCTCTTCGATAGAAGAGTAGAATTATGATTACTATAATTTTTATACTATAATAATCCAAAGTAACTAAAATGCTCGTTCATTCCAAAATTTCATTTACGTCACTACCGTTTACGACAATTCACAAACTATAAATATAAATAACGATATAAAATGGTTGAAATTTGCTGAATTTGCTTTTTTGCAATTTCATCTTACAAAACGTTTTTTTTACAGACAACCAGATGGAAGCTGTCACATATGGACGTGTGTAATCCTAGGAGGCCTTAGCATGTTAGCTAAGGAAACAGGAGTGACCGTTTTCTATTAAATTTATCTTACGACTTATATCGTTGCTGGCCAAATATTAAAAGGTTTGTTATCATTATTAGAATATGTTCGAAAAAATTATTTATCATTACTTTTAGAGCAATAATTGAAGTTAAATGGACTCGAGAAACCAGAGATTTTGCGAACAGAGCAGCTAAAATTTTAATTTCGGTAAGTAACTTAAATCACACGTATGGAAACGAAGTTTCTTTTATATTTTTGCAAGCAATTTATTAATTGGTACAAGTATATTACACATGATTTTTTAAAATGTGGTAGAAAAGAGCAAAGAATTAATTCTAACTTGAGCTTTTTAAAGACAAACGGTAACGCAAACAAGTGTTTGGCTCTAGTATAGTAGAAGGTGTAACTTGGCTGTTATTAGAAATCGTTTGTACATCGTCTGTACATAATTAAAAACACAGACGTACAAAGATCTCTTATAGCGACTTTAGTATGTTCGTTTTCATAAATTATTAGTCAGCAGGCTTTGAATAAAAAAAAAAATTGTAAATAAGAGATTCCTTAATTTTACTTAAAAACATGCAGCACTGCTGAAAATTAATACGCACACATAAAATAAAATATGTTTTTAATACTTACTAAATACTAAATACATTTTATAAGTAATTAGTAATTTTTTTTCAGCTTGGTATATTACTTACTATTCGGTTAGCAATATTGCAAGGATCGCTTCCCAAGTTCTCACAACAAGACAACCCTACGGCTTTTCACCCTTCTTTTTATGTGAGGTAAGTTTTATGATTTAAAAGATCAATTACTGAAAGTTGATTCTAATAATTCAATAATATCAGTTCAGTATATTCGGTTATTTTATCAGATATGTTTACTAATTAAATTAACTGTGTTCGATGTACTACAGTTCCTTTGGCAATCTAATTGTGGTTACAGAAACATGTCAGTTTATTTCTTTATCAATAAACGTAATATTTTAGTCTTCTATTCTGGTGCTATTTATTTCAGTTTTTATAAGATAGCAATTTCTAATATTAATTATTCTAAAAAGTAAAAAATTCAATTATCTTTAGAAGTGTTTATAAATAACATAATATAGCATTTAATTCCATAGAAACCCGAAAATAACCGTAAGTCATTATAAATTTTAATAATATCCGTATATTTAAACTTCAAAAATAAGTTAAAATTAAAACGGTTTCAAATTTCTCCCTAATGAACGAAAAGAGTTTCTGTATACCGTTGTGAAAGTTATTATTTCAAACTTTTTTAATTCTCTAAGCTTTGTATATAATTATATTGAAAAATTAAATTTTATAACGTTTTAAAGTTACTTCACTTATTTCGGAGCAACATTATCCTTTGTCCCTGTTAATAAAATTCTCCCACAAACGTGTTACAACAAAACAAAAACTGAAAAACTTCAGAAGACAACTTCCGGTGCTAGACAAAGGAAATTGACGTTGCTATTATATTAAAAGAATAAAGAGAACACACTAAACACTAGAAAGTATAATATTATAATGTAGAGGAAAATCAGACTGTTTCTGACAACCTTGTTTTCAAATATGTTTACACTAAGAACAGAATTCTTTGGTAGTAATGTAAAATTGTGACACACATGATTATGAAATATTCGATTATTATACAAGTTATACTTTTTTTTGCAAGAATGCCATCCATCTTTTTTGTGATTTTCTCGTTATCGTAATTTTTTTACATTATGCATTAGCGAAGACAGGCAAGCAAATTTCAACATTTTTTTCCGTGTTTATTTTATTTATGTTGTCTTTTGTTTTAAACAAAACGTGAAAATTATTAAGTTTTGGTGTACATTTGAAGGTGGTAAAGAAAACATTCCAATACTAATATTAATAAAATTATATTACTATTGTACAACTGTATTGACACAGACTGTTTTTTCCACTTGTTCTTAATAGTAGAAGGAAAGCACTTGAGGACATGACGTCATAATTAATGAAAAGTGGTGGGGGTGAAGTGGGGACTGCGTGGGGGTATGGGTGGGGCTGAGTGGGGTAGGCTTCTTTTCGGGAGCCTTTTTCAACCTCTTGTCTGTCGGCCTTAATATGGCCTTATAAATGCGAAATGTTCTTTGATCGTATTATGCTATTTATACCACCTGCTCATCTACTTCCTTAAGCTATCCATAACTCTATTTCTCTTTCTTCTTTACATTTATTGGTTATTAATACTCCCAAATACATATACTCTTCCACCTCTTCGAATCCAGTACTTCTACTTCTCCCAGTTGCAGTTTGAATTTGTTTTGTTCATTTTCTGCTTGTTTATGCTGTAATTTCATATATTTAGCTTTACTTTTAATCCTATTTGTTTTTGCAGCTATTTCTTTTAGCTCCTTTTACACCTTGCTATTAAAAGTACGACATCCGCGTACACGAGACACTGATGACTTATTCCTAAGAGTTCCCTCTTATTTAACCCACTTTTCCTTATTGTTAGTTCTAGTGCCGCGTTGAATAATAGAGTGGATAGCGGATCACTTTGCCTTACCTCTTCTTTAACCACAACACTTTCCGTTCTTTTCAATTTACATTCACCGTGCATGTAGTATCATTTAGCGTCAATTTTATCAATCTTATCAGCTTTTCTGGGATTCCCAACGTTCTTAGTGTTTAAAATTAATTTTATCTCTAATCATGGAGTCATAGGCATATGAGTGAGGATATTATATTCGTACGCCCCTGTTAGGATTTGTTTTGTTGCAAAGATTTGATCACTTGTAGACCGATTCTTGCGAAACCCCGCTTGGTATTCTCCCAATACTGGTTCCATATAGCTTTCCAGCATTTCTTTGATCACTATCGCCAACACTTTGTGATGTCTGATACTGCAATCCCTCTATATTTGCCGCAAACACTTTCATCCCCTCCCTCAAAAACCGGCACTATCACTACTTTCGCCCATTGTTCTGGCATATCTTCTATATCCCATATAGTCTTTATTAATTCATACACTTTATCGCACACAGTTTCATCTCCTTGTTGTTTTTCATTTTATGTATTGTTTCTTTAATTTCCTCTCTTCCAGGCTTCCTGATTCTATCTTCCTGTATTCCTGTCTTTCTTCCCCATGCTCTTCTGTTTCCAATACACTCCGCTCTCCTCGTGTGTGTTTAACTTCTTTCAAAATGATTTTTCTACCTTTCCTGTATTTTTGCATATTACCTAATAGCTCCCTGTCTTCACCTTTGATAATACACCCTTTGAATCCAGTTCTTATTTCTTTATTCTTGTATTTTCTGTTTGTGGACAGATATAGTGTTATCATTTCATGTCTTACGACTTCCTCGAAGGGTCTTGAATCTTTGAAACTCGTATTCTGGACTGTTAAATGTTCAGCGATCATTTAACAACAGCCATCTCAAGGTAACAAAAAAGAAGCCGAGGCAGTTAATCTTTCGACATTGTGTAGTGGGGCTTTATGAAAATCCTTTAACTTTGAAAATCAATGCAATGAACAGCGAACCTGTGCCTGAAGAAAAAGGTAAAACTGTGAAAGACAATAGGTTAAAAAGTAAAATTTCGATACGATATACGTGGGAAAAGGCTGCTTCCAATTATAAAGTTAAGGATTTGGTGTTAGTTCGTTGTGGTACTGATATAACGATTGGTGTTAGCCATAAATTAGAACTAAAGTATGCGGATGCTACGAAATTGTAAAAATTTTGGACCGAGATAGGTTTGTAGTGAGGGATATAGATGGCGAGTAGCAAAGTAATGGGTTGTACGAAGGAGTGGTTGCTATAGACATGGTTAAATCAGTTGATAGGATGTAAAAATTGTTAAATGTTTGCTTGAAATTTTGTTATATGTATATGACGAGGTTGGCCGGATTCTTACAGTTGAATTGTTATGTTGTTGTATTGATTGACGTAGTAAGAGTATAGCAATAGATACAGAAAGGGTACAGGAGAAAACGGCAGTAGAATTTTGTGTAATAGATAAAGTTGAATCACCGGTAGATTTATGGGATCGGATAGAGACCTAAAATTTAGTTTTACGAGGGTGTAGTGAAGTGACACAAACTCATAATAAAACCTGGCAGACAATACGCCGGCACTTTATTTTTGAAATAATTCATCGAAGTATTTACGATAAACGCAGAAATAAAGTAGGTAATTCAGATTTATTTGTCGTTGTACCTGCTGTCGAAAACAAATCCACCACACTCTTTAAATTGTACTGCAATGGTGCTTTAAAATACTCAGAAATAAAATAAACCTTATATATGAGAGTACTAGTCTACGACCCAAAAATGGTAGTAAACCTCATTTAATTGTTCTTGCCACAACTAAATATACCGAACACCAAATATCAATATCACAATCTTTTAATAACCAACATATAGAACAGCACCGGTCTATAAGAATTGAGATGCCTGCATACAAATGAAACACTAAACTAGGTTTTAATATACATCTACTGAAAGAATAATCAACAACAAAATTTGTTATTTGCTTGACAACACTACGTGGAAAAGGTTGAACAAGAAAGCGATAGAGCAGGCGTCCTTATTACAATTACACGATCAAATCGATCTAGATAACACGTAAAATAGCTGAAATTTTGCTTCAAACGCCTTACACTTACGTCAAAACTCAAAATGTTAGTTTAAGCTGAGATGTTGAGATTTTGAAATCGTGGCCCTGCAAGATATTCATTTAATCAGTACATAAAACTCTAAAGTTTGTTACGGTAACTTTAATTGGTAACAAAATTTATAAAGCCAAGGCTCGGTGGTTCAGTACTAGTAGGCATTGGGGTGGGTTAATACAGTTAAATAATTATACATAATATTATATACAGAAATAAAATAAAATAATAATCAGGAAAAATGGACGCCACGTACTTCCAAGATAGTTATATTTGTAATTTACCTTAGTTCGAAGTACGAAAAACTAAATAAATCATAGAAAAATTATGAATAAATAGACACGATGGGGTCACAAAATTATAATCGCATCAAAAACAGATAAATGGTCTAAATGGTAACATAAATTTGAAAAGTAATAGAGATACTCGTAAGGATTGATTAATAAAAAAGGAAATAAATATTATTTTAATATAACATTGAATGATTGATCCAAATTACCTTAAATTAATCCTCGAGCAACAAAAAAAGGAGGAAAAGTGATATTAGTTACGTTAATCTTACAAAGTTTTCAGAATTCGGTTTACCTAAGTAAACAAGCGATCAAGTATATCAATAATCTCACCTGAAAATAACTTCTTTCCGGTGTCGTTTCCTTGCGCAAGTAACGTCCGAAATTACAGAAGCTAAATGGAAAAGAAAACAATAATAATTCGGACCTTAAACAATAGGTTGGCCCTAGAAAATGGATACATTAATTACTTGATTGACAACAAATTCGAATACTGAAGGTACACTAATAAATTAGGTTACAATAGGCAAACACATAGTTAAAGGTAAAGTGGTTTACAATATTGATAAATAATTGAAACTTAAACAAAATTATGAATTTAGAAAAAATCAAATAAGCAAATAGTGACAGTGAAATTTTCACGTATAAATTAAGACTATAAAAGTAAGGTAATAGTTTATTGAAATGACTAAATTTTAGCTCGGCAAGTTATCTAATATTAAAAGTAAACAATTACTAGGTAAATTCGTGTGAGTAGACAGTAGTTTTCTTTATAAGTCATTAAATTAGAATTTCTTCATTCGTAAGAAAAATTCAAAATGGCAGCGGTGTTATTTTTCTATTGACGACGCTGGATCAACTCGAAGTGGTAGTGGGTAGGTAATATACGTTGAGGGAGAAAAATAGCGAAAACGAAAAGGAAGAAAAAACGCTACGAAAGAAAATATAACATTAAATGACGGAATGATTCACAAAATTACTGACCTTGTAAGCTGGTAACCACAAGCGTTAAAATTGGATAAGGAGAAACACAACACTCTTGAACGCTTAAAACCGTAATAATTATCACGTAACTTAAGTGACGCGAACTAGCATCAGGTTCGGCACAAAAATTAATTATTCATTGATCGAGAAATCCGGAAAATATCCGTTTTATTTATAATTAGAAAATAGTGTCAATGAATCGCGGTTCAAGTGAAGCAAAAAAATTATCCAACTCACTTTTTTTGTGTGTGTACCCTTGCAACCACGGAAACAGAAAACAAAAAACGAAACTAAAAGCGGAAACAAGGGTTCGAGATTAACGAACGCAATACACCAATGAGAATCAAGTAGACTGCAAACGTACGCTATGAAAACAATTTATTCCGTAGAATAGCGATCCTAGAAATGTGACCAAATTCATTAAGATAACGTTACACCCCTAACAAAATATAGCCAGGAAGCGTGAAGAAAAGAGGAAAAAAAGGTAGCTAAATAGCGAAATTAAAAAAAAACAAATCAAAAGAGTAATCTAGAAGACCACGCGCAAAGCGTAACATCAGTACAATCAACAAGTCAATTAGGAAGAAAATAAAGAACGGTAATGAAACCTAGGAGGAGAGGTAAAGAAAAATAAAAAAATCAACAGTCTAAATTCCAACGAAGTTAACAAAACAAAAGGGAAAAGGATAGAAAATAGGAGAAAAGAAGAAAGAACGGAGTGTAGTGAATAGGGCTCGATGGAAGAGCGAGGAAAGTGTTCAAAGAAAAAAGGAATTGAGCACTAACCTATCAAGAAACCGCCACAACGTCCTCAGCCAACCACCCATTTTGACGTTGAAGAAGACCAAGAGAAAATGAATAAATAAGAAAGGAAAGGAAAAGGGAAAGAAAAAAAATCGGAAAATTACACCTTTTGACGTTTATGTCGTTTACGAGGTTTATATCGTTTGAGAGAAATGGTATCCGAAGATATCGTAGGGTGATCATCTGAGTCAGATGCAGAAGAATGTAAATTATCGAGTAAGCGGGTTTCAAATCTTTAGCGTGGAATATGCCTATAGATTTCCCTAAAGAATCAGCTAATTCATAAGTCCAGGTAGACATGACTTTTCTTATTTTAAAGGGACCTAAAAATTTAGGAGCAAGTTTAGCATTTAAAAATTTAGAAGCGTCAGATAAGACAAAGCTTCGTTTCCACACTGCATCACCTTTCCTATAAGTGACCGTGCGTTTACGTAGATTATAGCGATCTTGAGTACGTTTCGTAGAACGTCTCATTTTATCAAGAATATCAGTACGCAACCTTTCATAAAATTCTTTAGTACGAGTAGTAACAACAGGGTTAGTATCAATGGAAGGAGTTTCATCATCTAAACGAGTTTTAAACATATTTCCAAAGAGTACGTGTTCCCGACCACAGAACGCGAAGTAAGGAGTGTAGTCAGTTATTTCATGTTTAGAAGTTCTTATGGCACAGCCAATTTTAGGTAGGTTAACATCCCATGTACGTTGGTTTTCTTTAATATATGAAGCGATCATGGTTTTCAAAACTCTATTAACGCGTTCGGTAGGATTGGCTCTAGGATGATATTTAGCTGTAAATAATATTTGTTTGATAATAAATACTTATCTTTGGGATTTTTTAATGGTGTAGTTTTAAATTATACAATCTAAACGTTTCGATAGATCTTACGAGTTATCTTCGTCATATATTCGTTTGATTAAAAATTGATTAAAGATGTAGTAAACAATTTTGTCAAATTTGAAAATTCAAACATAAACATAAGCCTGCTATTAATATAACAGTTTGAGAAACGTATAAGCAACTATAAAATTGTAGTAAAGAATAACTAGGTCATTAAAATTAAATATTGTTAAACTGCCTCAAAGATGACAAACCAGAACACTCTCTACGACGAAAGCTAACAATGAAATTTGCCAGCCAAAAACATTTAACAAAATTTAATCGAGTTATGATGTAAGTGTAAAGTTGTGAAAAACTTCAATTTTAAAATGATAGAAGCATTCACAAATCCAAACATTACATCAAATTTTAACAATATTTAATTTTAATGACCTAGTTATTCTTTACTACAATTTTATAGTTGGCTTATACGTTTCTCAAACTGTTATATTAATAGCAGGCTTATGTTTATGTTTGAATTTTTCAAATTTGACAAAATTGTTTACTACATCTTTAAAATTTTAACAAACATTACTACTGACGAAGATAACTGTAAGTTATCGAAACGTTTAGATTGTATAATTTAAGTACACCATTAAAAATCCCAAAAAGATAAGTTTATTATGAGTGTTAATGGTGAAAGTTTACATTTTCATATTTCTGTTTGATAGTTTGAGCATAATTTAGAAAATTCCTGACTACGGAATTGTACGCCATTATCAGCGATTAAGTATTGAGGAGTACCAAATAACAAAATATATGAGTTACCTTTTGAGGAGCGAGGTAAGGACCAACAATATCACAACTTAACACTTGCCATGGGCGAGTAGGAGTTGCTCTAGGAGAGAATAAACCTGGTTGTGCTCTTTGTTCAACTTTGTGAGCAGCACAGGTATGACAGTTACGAATATATCTAGCAATATCGGCACGAAGATTTGGCCAGTAGAAAAATTTATTAATGCGGCTTAGAGTTTTAGTAACACCAGAGTGACCACAAGTAGGAGGATCATGATATAGGCGAATGATTTCACTACGTTGATTCTTAGGAACAACCACTCTCAATTTCCCAATGAGATATCAGTGAGGTCAGAAGAAGTAACATGCTTGTAAAGTAGATTATTTTCAAGACACCAGAGGGAAATTTTTTGGATTTTTAGAAACATGTTCAAGCATTTTTAAGTACCAGGGATCCGTAATAGGTAGAGTAATTGAAGGTACGGTATTAGTTATATTTATTTCGCAAAGTTGTGGGAGAGAATCAGAAGGCAATTCGGGTATAGCTCAAGATAAAGTATCAGGAACGACTTGATTGTTTCCTTTACGATGTATGATAGAGAAATTATACTGTTGTAGGCGTAAGGCCCAACGAGCCAGACGTCCAGAAGGGTTCTGAAGTTTATTCAGCCAAATGAGTGAGTGATGATCCGTTATGACAGTGAAATGAGCACCTTCTATATAGGCACGAAATTTCTCAACAGCCCATAGAACAGCTAAACATTCTTTTCGGTGGTAGAATATTTTGTTTCGGGTTTAGTTAAAGAGCGACTAATGTAGGAGATGACTTTTTCACCATCAGGGGTTTTCTGACTTAAGACAGCACCTAAGCCATAGTTAGAAGCATCAGTTTGGATAGTAAAAGGCAAGGTGAAATCTGGGCAAGAAAGTATCGGAGCAGAAATAAGTTGTTGTTTTAGAAAAGAGAAAGCTTCGTTACATTCAGGAGACCAAACAAATGGAGTATTTTTACGAGTTAAATGAGTTAAGGAGCTAAAGCAGTAGAGAAATTTGGTATGAAGCGACGGTACCAACTCGCCATTCCCAGTAATCGACGAATTTCAGAGACAGAAGAAGGTTGTGGTATAGAGATAATAGCGTTGACCTTTCCAGGATCTACAAGTAAACCATTTCTATTGACAACATAGCCAAGATATTTTAGTTCGGAGAGACAAAATGACATTTGTCTTTGTTCAAAACGAGACCAGCAGTAGACAATCTATCAAAATTCGGGTTAAAACTTCTAAATGTTTTTCGAAAGAAGGGGTAGCTATGATAATATCGTCGAGATAAGCGAAACAATACGGTTCCAAATCAGCACCAAGAATTTGATCTATTAAACGTTGAAACGTAGCAGGAGAGTTATGTAAACCAAAAGGCATACGAGTAAATTGATATAGGCCTCTGCCAGGTATGGTAAACGCAGTAATGGGTTTAGAATCTTGAGCTAAGGGGATTTGCCAATAAGCAGAACGAATATCTAGAGAAGAAAGAAATTGAGCATCACGAAGACGATCTAAGATAGTATTTATATAAGGAAGAGGGTAAGCATCTTTTTCAGTGACTGTGTTAACCTTTCGGTAGTCTATACAAAAACGGTAAGAATTATCTTTTTTTTTAACGAGAACTATTGGACTAGACCAAGGGTTTGAAGAAGGTTCCACAATTCCCAGTCTTATCATAGAGTCAAGTTCATCATTAGCGATCTTAAGTAATATAGGAGAAAGCGGGTAGTAACGTTGTTTGATAGGCTCAGTGGTTGTACGTATACGGTGTTCTATTAAAGTAGTACAGCCAAGTTCAGAAGAATTTAGTACAGGAGTATCTAATAGTGATTGTAGCGATTGTTCTTCAGTATCAGAGAGATTAGATCTAGTAACAAGATGATCAGTAGTAGATAAGGAACAAATTTCTTCAGAATTTCCAAATGTCCAAGTACCAGTTTGAAAATTAGGGACAAAATCTATTGCTTTCCAAAAGTCAATACCTAAGATAAGTGGTTGAGTAACTTCAGGAATGACTAAGACTTCAAGAGTGACTGTCTTGTCTTGTAGAGTGATAGGGAGATTCAGAGTACCAAGAATGTAGCAAGTTTCACCATTAGCAAGTAAACAAAAAGAAGAGGATTTAGGAAAAGGACGATATTTCTGTAGAGAAAGACCTAAAGTACTTAAGAGGTTCCATCCTAATTGGCCTAATATAGTTTTAGAGCAACCAGAATCTAGCAAGCTTTTAAAAGGGTAGCCAAAAATGGTTATATTAACGTAAGGACGTTCATCCTTGCGAACATTAGCTAAGACAAAATGTAAGACATGTTTGTGATGATCAGGTAGTGTAGCAAAAGGAGTTTCCGAGATAAGTGATAGTAAGAGGGCTCGACTCGGTCCGAGAACTCTAAGTTTGGTTTTAAAGAAGTGTCATTACAATTTGGACATTTTGGTTTAGTGACCTTTGGTTTCCACAGCCATAACAATGAATAATTTGTGGTTCTGAGCAATTTGGAGAGACATGACCAGTTTTGTTGCAATTCCAACACTTGATTGGTGAGTTATTAAAAGTAGGTTTAGGTTTAGAGGAAGATTCCAAAGTAAGTTTCGGTTTCGAATCAGTCGAACTAGTAACAACAGTTGTAGGAGTGTTTTCGTATCTTTTCCCTTAGGAGCAGACACTACAGAAGCAGCAGAAAGTTTAGGAGTATTTGAGTTCCGTTTAGGAGGAAGTGAGGTAATCACATCAGTATCAGAAGAAGACGAGGAAGCAATACTTAAGTAGGCGAGACTAGGTTCAAGTAAGTGAGAAGATTTTCGTGAAGGTGGAGGTTTAAATGTTTCGACAAAATACTGGTTCTGTTCAATTTGTTTGCCTAAGGCAGAAAGTTGTGCAATGCTAGAGATTGGAGTTAAGGTTAAGGCATTCTGGTAAAGTGGAGTTAAATTTCGTCGTATGTAGTATAATTCTTTTGTTTCAGAGAGAGGAGTAGTTAAACGTTGAAAAGATTATACATTACAGCAAGGTACGAGCTCATATTTTCAGAAGGACCCATAGTTCTATTTTTAATTTCGTCAAGTAACCTTTCATCGTAGTCGATCGGCAAGAATTCAGTTTTCAGTAAAGATACAACTTCATCCCATTTAGTTAAAGTGAATTTTCTAGATCGGTACAGTAGAAGAGCACGTCCTGTTAACAATTCAGGAGTATGAGCAAAAGTGTGTGTTTAGTAATCCCACAAGAAGAAGCTAGTTCATCCAAGCGAGTAAGAAAATCTAAGAGAGAAACTTTTCCTTCGCCAGAGAAAGTTAAACCAAGTTTAGAGATGTCTAAACGTTTAGCAAAACAAAGTGGTTCAGACATAGAAGCTACAGCAGATACGGTTTCATTTAGTTCAAGTTCATCTTCACTAGAAGAAAGTAGTGGAGGAGTAGACGGATTAGAATCATTATCGGTAAGTTCGGCTACAGTAGAATCAGAAGAAGTAGTTGGTTTGAGGCTAGATGAAGGTAATTTGTTAAAATCTGTAAATATGACGCAGTTAAGTTTTTGAGTTTTTGTACTACGTTTGATTTCAAAGTAGCAATGGTTAGAAGTAATGTGTTACGTTGACCTGTTTCGGTATCATTGGTAGAATTCATTAACGAGCAACGACGTTCTATATGAGGAAGTAAACTATTCAAACGAAGAAAGTCCCTTGATTTAGGATCGTTAGTAACTCTATCGGTTAAACCTTCAATTTCTTCAATCATTTGAGTAACTGCAGTCAAATCATCAGCAAAAGGAATAGAATGAGTAATGGCAGTTAAAGATTTCTCCAATTCCAGTACAATAGCATTTCGTGCAAGTTTTCTCAAATTACTAGCAATAGTAGGTAAAGTAATACTTCTAGACACAATTTCATATTCTAGTTCGGTTTTATGTAAACGGTTAACATCTAGTTTGAATGAGAACATGGTTCGTGAACACTAAGAAAAGCAAGTTAAACAAGAAAAAACAAAAACATAGGCCCCACCACGTTGGGCAGCCAAATAATTATGTTACGGTAACTTTAATTGGTAACAAAATTTATAAAGCCAAGGCTCGGTGGTTCAGTACTAGTAGGCATTGGGGTGGGTTGATACAGTTAAATAATTATACATAATATTATATACAGAAATAAAATAAAATAATAATCAGGAAAAATGGACGCCACGTACTTCCAAGATAGTTATATTTGTAATTTACCTTAGTTCGAAGTACGAAAAACTAAATAAACCATAGAAAAAATTATGAATAAATAGACACGATGGGGTCACAAAATTATAATCGCATCAAAACAGATAAATGGTCTAAATGGTAACATAAATTTGACAAGTAATAGAGATACTCGTAAGGATTGGTTAATAAAAAGGAAATAAATATTATTTTAATATAACATTGAATGATTGATCCAAATTACCTTAAATTAATCCTCGAGCAACAAAAAAAGGAGGAAAAGTGATATTAGTTACGTTAATCTTACAAAGTTTTCAGAATTCGGTTTACCTAAGTAAACAAGCGATCAAGTATATCAATAATCTCACCTGAAAATAATTTCTTTCCGGTGTCGTTTCCTTGCGCAAGTAACGTCCGAAATTACAGAAGCTAAATGGAAAAGAAAACAATAATGATTCGGACCTTAAACAATAGGTTGGCCCTAGAAAATGGATACATTAATTACTTGATTGACAACAAATTCGAATACTGAAGGTACACTAATAAATTAGGTTACAATAGGCAAACACATAGTTAAAGGTAAAGTGGTTTACAATATTGATAAATAATTGAAACTTAAACAAAATTATGAATTTAGAAAAAAATCAAATAAGCAAATAGTGACAGTGAAATTTTCACGTATAAATTAAGACTATAAAAGTAAGGTAATAGTTTGTTGAAATGACTAAATTTTAGCTCGGCAAGTTATCTAATATTAAAAGTAAACAATTACTAGGTAAATTCGTGTGAGTAGACAGTAGTTTTCTTTAGTCATTAAATTAGAATTTCTTCATTCGTAAGAAAAATTCAAAATGGCAGCGGTGTTATTTTTCTATTGACGACGCTGGATCAACTCGAAGTGGTAGTGGGTAGGTAATATACGTTGAGGGAGAAAAATAAGCGAAAACGAAAAGGAAGAAAAACGTCTATGAAAGAAAATATAACATTAAATGACGGAATGATTCACAAAATTACTGACCTTGTAAGCTGGTAACCACAAGCGTTAAAATTGGATAAGGAGAAACACAACACTCTTGAACGCTTAAAACCGTAATAATTATCACGTAACTTAAGTGACGCGAACTAGCATCAGGTTCGGCACAAAATTAATTATTCATTGATCGAGAAATCCGGAAAATATCCGTCTTATTTATAATTAGAAAATCGTGTCAATGAATCGCGGTTCAAGTGAAGCAAAAAATTATCCAACTCACTTTTTTTTTGTGTGTACCCTTGCAACCACGGAAACAGAAAAACAAAAAAAACGAAACTAAAAGCGGAAACAAGGGTTCGAGATTAACGAACGCAATACACCAATGAGAATCAAGTAGACTGCAAACGTACGCTATGAAAACAATTTATTCCATAGAATAGCGATCCTAGAAATGTGACCAAATTAATTAAGATAACGTTACAAATTCCTGTATGATCTTTGAATATAATCAGTTGCTTTAAGTACTTTTTGAAAACACAAGCCAAACATGTTATCAATCCCAACTAAAATATTTGTTTGACCCTCGTAAACATATAACCTAATATTTATGATTACTAATAATAAACCAAAATAAACAAATAACATCTAATTTGGAAAATAATAGTTATATCTGTTAATTTTTTAAATACAAATTCAATGTTCCCCTATTTTAAAAATGGAACAATCCTAATGATCTGCGTGTAATTCGGAAATCATATTCTCTCAAATACTGTTAGAAATTTTTTCATTAATATATTAAAACGTTTACAACAATGATTCACTTTGGTTCAATTCGTAACTTTTATTCTTAAATAAAAAATTCAAAATAATCACTAAAAGTGTGGTAAACGGTAATTGAAAATAAGGTCTGTATTGTATGTTCAGTTCAATGAACGAAATGACATCTACTCAAAATTGGCTTGCCTAAGAGAAATTCATTTATCAAGCCAACAGTGACAAACATAACAACCAAAATTAATAACGGATATGTTATATTGAATCTTTCTAATCCTTTGTGTAATTTCAAACATATAGAAAATAAACCAAAGAATCTCTAGTGAAGCAGTCGTGACAGCTAAATTGCCTTTTGCTGTTTCTTGCTATTATTTCACAATAAAATTGCTGTGGAAGGTACACTGCAACTCAAATAATCAAAATGAGTTGAACAATTAACTCTATTAAAACAAGTGTTCAATATAAATGGGCATCAACTTCCGAAAAGAAGGGTATCTTAATTATGTTTTTCCCTACTAAACCTTAAGCTAGTCTTACATTCTACTCACAAAAACGTTGTAATCAATTTGTTGTGATTATAGTCTAATTAAAATTACAATTCCAGCAATGGCCCTTTTTAGAATAATTAAACTTTTACTACACAGCAATATACAAATTGGTGTTACTTAATAAGTTCCATCACATTTAAATAAGCTATCCTAATTAATGGGATTGACCTCATTTGGTTAATCCTTAGAATTGTGTACCCATGCGTACAATCAACATTTTAACGTTTTCACCAAGGCGTCGCACTGTATGCGCTAACTTCAGTTCAGTAATCGTCTACTACCTACGTCTCTCAAGGCTTATATCAATTAGGCAATAGTTTAATGTATGCCTTCTTAAATGTTTGTCTCGAATTTACTATTCCAATACACTTCCTTCTTAATAGTCTGTACACTAAACTGATTTTATGCCGTTGTATTTTTACCTCAACATTAATAATATTTAGTACAGTCTTAATTCCTATAATATCCCGAATCTCTACTAATTTAAAAGGGTCACTTTAAAATGTTCTCTTGCTATCACGAGGATTTTTTACAACTTTCGTTTAAACAACGGTTACTGTTCATTACAAATATGTTTAAACACTTTATTTAAACTTTTGGGAAAGTACCGCAACTCAATTTCATCTCAATACAATACCGACTTTGTAACCGTTTTTGTTCCATCGCGAAAATGGGTTATGGCATGTTTTCACTACTACATTACCAATTTCTACAACATAAATTTGTTTAGACCGTAATAATCAATCTAATACCTATTATTCCTGCCCTTTTATGGATGTCTCTTGAAAACGTCACCAAATGTTAACTTCCTAAATCGAAACCTACCACTTTTAAGGGGTTTAAATGGTCATGCTATTGAAGGCAGATAATCTTGAACTTTTATGAAAAACGTAATAACTTTCTTAAATGCCCCAATTCGTATATAAATTCACTCTACATAAACTCTATAAATATAAATTCTATGTAAGTCCCGATATGCGCGAACATCCGATGTCTTGCTCAATACGATATATGGAGTACAATCTAACTCTCAGAAAAGGTTTCTTATAAAACGTTGATCAAATTAAGATTCTCAACGTTGTCACTTTGTAGCTTACCGCGGGTATATGAAGCTTAGATTTATTTGATAAATGCCAATAGTTAAAAAGTTAGGTGGGTGGTGTGCGTGCGTGCGTGTGTGTATGGATGTATGTTAGTATCCATGATAACTCCAGAACTAAAATACCAATATGCTTAAAATTTTGTATTTAAGCTTGTTTTCATGTCTTAGAACTCATTAGATTTTGTAAGAAATCCAGCGGCGGATAGGGGGTTTATTAGTAGTTTTGGTTTTATCAAATATTTATAAAACAGCTGCATATATAAAAACCTAGATATAGACCTTAAACATATCGAGTATTTATGTTCCATGCAATTTTTTGAGATGACGCGGCAAAAAAATTCCTAAGGTAGAATTTTAGAGTTAGTTCAATTTTTTTCATTATCTGAATAACGATTAATTTTATAAGAAAAAGTGTAGGCGTATTTTTTTAAAGAAGATTTAATTTTACATAAATTTCCTTATAAAGTTTTTTAATGTAAAGCGAAATAAATCTAAAAATTAAATAAATATGATTGAAAATGCGGAAGCTGTATTATCGATATTTTTATAGAAGCGGGCGATTTTGCAATTTTTTTACTTTAACATATATTTATGTCTATGAATCTCTATCTGACATGAAGTTTTAAACGTCATTTTGTTATAGATTATTGCATTTGTTTTAGAAAGTTGCCTGTTTTCGTTATGAACGTATAAAAAAGAGGTTGCATAGATATCCTAAAAAAATTTAAATTAAAGTTATTTCATTTCGTTTAATTTAAGTTAGCGTCTAGATAACATTTAATAAAAACAAAAATACCCAAAATCTGCTCCACCGAATTGATTTAACTAACTACAATTGTTTCGGCCTTATGATTATATTAAAACAAACGAATTAAAAAGGCCATCATCAGGTAAAATTTAGTTGTAACAAATATGTTTAATAAACTCTTATAAAGAGGTTCCATAAATTGACATTAAAAAATGTTATTAAAATTATTTCATTTCTTTTAATTTCCATTTTGTAGGTTGGAAGGTCATGGTGTTCACACCAGATATCTAAGATTCTAAATACTATCCTAGTTTAAGAAAATGATGTACTACATCCACTATTTACACTGTTTTGATATAACTAATCAAAAGCTATTTGAGTATTAGTGTTGCAAAAAACTGATGTGAGATAAAGGTGAGTAAAAGACTTAAGTAATATTAATAGATAATATAACCAGTAGGTCACGATGGAAAGTTCTACAATAAACCCAAACGGAGTCATGAAAGAACTACGCCTTCTTGTTTGGTGCTAAATGAATTGTTCGGTACACGGTTAATCGAAGTGTGCTGAGCACAATAGCTTTCCGTACATATAATACGGTATACTAGATTTATAAAGAACAGGAAGCCTTACTACAGTAAGACAACTTTAATAAAAGAGTTTTGGTAGAGAATTGCTAAATTACGTAAAACAAGATAAACTCCTTTACATAATTAAATTATTATAAGTTTTGTTAAGAACGAATGAGTTCAAAGTAATATGTAATTAAAATTATTATTAATTTTATTAAATACATAAATAAAGTTTACTCAGTAGGATTTGAACCTACGACCTGTACTCTAGAAAGTACAGGTAGGTTCAAATCTCTAAATTATATTTAAAAATTAATAATTTAATTCATATATCCTTTACATAATGTTGCAATAGAGGCTTTTATGTCTAAACTAAATTAAGTTCAAACTATGATTTACCGCTTTCCTGTAAAACTATTCATTTTACTAATTTTTACTAGTTTGGTGTAACCACAGTTTGAATACCAGTGTAATTAGAAAATTAAGAAATTCAACATGTTTGATGCATTAGAAACCATTTTTTGTCTTATTTACAATAAAATGATTTAAATACCAATTTCTGGACGACATTTCAATTCAAGATATGTTTGTGCGTGTTATTTATGCTCATAGAGAACGTTCGACGCTTAAAAGCGTTTTAATGAGTTAAATCGGAAATTGTTAACATTTATTATTTCAAAGAGCGTTCCAGAATTCATAGACAATATTACTGTTTAACAGCGCACATAGGGTAAGTTCTGATAAGGAATATAATTTATTCGACCCCTAAAGAAAACACTCTAACTTGCTGAAATAATATTTGTTCCCAGAATTGTAGCCTTAGTTGTAAAAGCTAATATCAAGCGAGGAGGGTTATGGAATAGATACTACGTAGCATATTTTAATGTAATATTCATACAGACAAATCGTATATTGAAAGAGCTTTGTCCTCGTTTAATAAGTAATAATAGAAATCCCTGTTATAGATTATTACTGGATGAAGTTGTATTGTATTTAACTTGAAACTTTTTATTGATATTCATTTTAAGTTTTTTCTTTGTCAAACAATGGCTTAATAAACAAATTAGTACGGTATCATTTTTCTCTTGAATTCATAGAACTTATAGAAACTCGTAATTGCAAAAGTTTCAACGATAAACTGTTGGCCAGGGCACATGTACTTGCTGAAAAGAACGAAATTCAATACCTACGTGTTTGTAATAATTTACATTTTCTTGCTATAAAATTGTAGACCGGTTTAGTCAACACAAAACTCAGATTAAAATTTTACACTAATTAAATCGAAGGAAGACTTGTGTTATGAAAACATGAATTTATTATGACTTTGACACCATCAGTCTAGTTAAAACCATTAGCTTAATAGGTAATCGGAATCTGAGAACAAAATTTGTGGAGTTCTGACACAGGTTTTCACTCCCATGGGTGCTGTTTTCAGGAACTAGACTATATTTCTTACCTAACCAGTCGTCTTTCTCAGTTTCTTGCTTTACTACGTAATCTCAAAAGTATATAATTCACTACTATAATAAAACAAAGAGTAAATGAAGTTGCATACGTCCGTGTCACAAATTAATTAAGGAAATTACACACATTTTGGTTTTAGTTAGTTATGCCTGTTGACTTAATTTCGCAAATCCTTAAAAAAAGTAAATGCGAGATAAAATACATAACAGCATTTGCAACCATGCAATATTACTTTACGGGAAACGTATGAGTAATCTCGTGGGAAATTTATAAAGGGAAGCAATTTGTATCATCTTTGATGGTTATACGGCTAACAGCATACATTAGTAATAAAACAGCATAAAGTAATTAATTGAATGTTACTTATAAGTGTAACATATTTTAATTTCTCGTACACCTAAGGGGTTAAAGATAAAGTGATAAATATAACACTTTTTCATTGAAAAATAGTTTCCAACCTTAACTTGTTATTGAAAATCATAATACCAGATTGCTACTTTAATTCCTACGTTTTATAAAGATTATATTAACAAAGTATTTCAGAGGAATAAATAAAAAACCTTATGTAGATTGAAGTTTTTTAAACAATCTTCAAACATCCAAATGCTGCAATTTTTACAAACAAATTTTTAAAATTGTATATCAGCCAAGCGTATAGCTAAAATTATATTTGAGGATATAGTACGTTGTGCATGGAAAATACATAAAGGTTTATATTAAAGTACACGCTTATATCGCAAGCACTACAGCAGCTTTAATAAGAATGATGAAAGCTTGAATATGATTTAAATTTAAAACGGATTTGTCTTAAACCTAAATCTTTATGATCAAGTATATTATTCTTAAAATAACTTATCTGAAATAAGATAAAACATTTCATCCTATTTTTTAGTTTATTTTCTGTTTATATAAAATAATGCACATAAAGCTCTATGGAAACATATTGTTATTCTTTAATGACGGGAACTAACAATTTTTCGTAAAAAATAGTGTATAAGCTAATATTGTCTGTTTAGATACCAAATAGGAGTGCTTAAAATGGATTTAGTTTGTTTCACTAAATGTGATATCGTACACCTAACCACTTAACTGATTTACTAAATGTTTAATATTCGTAATCTATCTGATCATCTCTCGTGTAACTTTCCTCCACAAAACGAGTATTAGTAGTTCATTCTGGCAAGAAAGTTAGACCAATTCGTTTTCCCTGAAATTAAAGTAAAGGATAAGTTTTATTAATTTATTATTAATAATGAGATGCAATTTGTCATTTAAAATTACAGTTTGTTACTGCCCGTGTACTTAGTAATAGTAAATAAAACATACAAAATGGAATAACTCATCAAAGACTTAATTTTTATAATTCTATACTAACCAAACGAAATTCGTGAAGCAATAACGGTTAGTAAAAGCATTAACGACTTGACTTCTGCGAAGCGACAATGTGACTTAGTGCTTTAGAGCTTGCAAGATCAGCTGTTCCCAAAAATGGTACTCGTTCAATTATGTAGTTCTAGTTTTTACCCATATTGGGGTACTAGTGACAGTACCTACCGTCATTGTAAGTACTAGAAATAGCACTGACCTGCATCAGCACAACCTCATCTTTTCCAGACCTGGCAGTACTCTTACTGGGACGAGTAGCGACAGACCCTGTCTTTATTGTAAGCACTAGCGACAGCGCTTGCTTGTATCAGCACGACCTCATCTTTTCAAAAATGTCAGTTTTGGCTTTTTACCGTTATTGGGGGTATAGCAGCGGCAGTACCAGTACAGATTCTTAATGCTTAATTAGTGATACTTAATTCTTAACACAACCTGTTGTTTGCAGAGAGATGTCACCCTTTGCACAGTGTCGAACCCCTATCCTTAATGGGAGCGCCGTCAACAACGTTTTGTTAGTACTTTTGGTAAATTATGGCTTGTGTTGTAAAGGGCTGTGCTTCGAAAATGGGCCCTGGTGGTGACGGAAGCCCTATAACACTAAAAAGTGTTAGTAAAACGTCGTAGATATGGACCGATTTTAGTAATTACAACAAGGGCACAGGTGGGTGTCACTTGCGATCCTTCCAGTAACATTTTTGTGATTTTGTAGCAATTCTTCAGAGGCTTATCTAATCCTGGCATTTTATGGAAATATGATCTTACGTAACGCAATCAAATAATATTACTTTTTCTTAATGTTCTACCTTATTGTGCGCTAAGTACATAATTGAAAGTATTATACTGGTAAAAGGTGTCGACACAAGCTTTCGGCGACTTAACACGTGCATGCTTATAATATGAAAGATATCCCTTTTAAAATTTTCCGGCTTAGTTGTGATCAAATTTTGGTTAACATCAGTTAGCAAAAAAAGGCACTGTATAAAGTTCACTAAAGTACATTTTGTGAATATCTTAAAACTGTAAATTCTTTTTGAATAGTGTAGAAGCAATATTATAGATAATTAAATTTATGATACTTTTATTATAAGTTTTGTTATGAACGAATAAGTTCAGTAAATAGTAATTAAAATTATTATTAATTTTATTAAATCCATAAGCAAAAAGTTTACCTCGTAGGATTTGAACGACCTGTACTTTGCTAGTGTACTCCGACATCAAGGTTCAAGCCCCAATCGATGTAAATTTTGTCTTTTTTATTTATGTATTTTATAAAATTAATAATAATTTTTAATTACATATTTACCTTTGAACTTATTCGTTCATAACAAAAACTTATAATAATTTAATATTAGTCAAGTTGCTTTGGCATGCGTGAATCCTTGCGATATAGCAGGTTCACATTCCATTAATATAGTAATTTGATTGTAATCTCATTATATTTAGAATTTACTTCAGTTCTACATACATAAAGACAAAGTTTACATCGATTGGGGCTTGAACCTTGATGGCATAGTTGGTTAGCGCGGTACTGTAGCAAAGTACAGGTCGTGGGTTCAAATCCTACTCGAGGTAAACTCTTTATTTATGTATTTAATAAAATTAATAATAATTTTGATACTTTTGAAGGGCAGCCAGTAAGCACTCAAACTGAAAAAGTCCCTAGATTATTTATGCCTACATCTAAAACCTTATAGCAAAAAGTATAGGCTACTCTTTAAAAGTAATCAATTTATATTTCCTTATGAATGTGTTTAAGTCGACACCAAAGAATAACTAACATTTAATTTTAGCATCTTGTGTATGTAGTCATGTCAATAACAGAAACAAATGTTACATTTTAGTGTAGTCTTGATATGGATATGAGACAAATACGATGTAAATGTATGTAGTTATATGGCCAGTATACATTTAGATGAAATTAGGTACACTTTGCATATGAAACCAACGAACAGCAACGAGCAGATACACATAGATTCCATAATGATTAATAGATTTTCTAGTCAGGTAAGGTGTATGTAATATTTACAATGCTGCACTCAACTGGTCAGATGTGCTTTACAAATTTTATACAGGAGGAAATAGGAATATGTTAAATATAGTCGTACCGCGCTCGAGTCACTTTGCCACTATATACCTTGTACTAGCCTAACAAAGCACTACCCTATTAATATAATAATACTAATGGTAAAACTTTGGGTATAAATAATTTCAATAAAAATTGTTTAATTAGAGCAACTTTATATATATATATATATATATATATATATATATATATATATATATATATATATATATTTAAGGTCATTGTGAA
Organism: Vesta saturnalis; assembly: GCA_036346205.1. NCBI lineage: Eukaryota > Metazoa > Arthropoda > Insecta > Coleoptera > Lampyridae > Vesta > Vesta saturnalis. The sequence continues at coordinate 43,185 of JARFJB010001431.1, forward strand.
GCCCGTACGACATATTAGCAGCACGCTCTCAACCCCGAAAAAGCGTTACGAAGCCCGGCTGCGGTCTTCCTAAGGTACCCATGTGTATATCATCGCAATATGATTGTACATATGACAAAACGCGTAAATACGAATTTTAGGGTGGCCTCCGTAATATACCTTTTATATGTGCCGTATATACAAATTGGTTCTTGTGATCACGCTGCAGAGGTCGTTTTATATACAACTTGTCTGGATATACTAACGTGACGTTGTGTAGCCCAAGTAGTGGCAGATATGTTCGGGCACTTTAAGAGCTACTTCTTATATACCTACCAAATGAGTCCAAATTTGAGAAATGGATTTATTTGAAAATTATTATGTTAAGAAACGCCCACACGATGCAGTTAACAAAAATAAATATAAATTTTTTTAGAAAGAAATGTCCAAAAATTATACTATTCAAATGTAAATTGTTAATTGTTATTTTAAACTATTCTTTTATAATTGTGAGATGCAATAAAATTTAGATAACAATCAGTTTGGAACCAGTTAGTGTGGAAACAATATAAGAACATTGAAAATTCCACACAATCAATTTAAAGATGTGTCTACCTACGTAAGACGATTAAACAAAAGACGTTTGTCTAATGCTTAAATTATTTCGATTGTATAGGATTGGGGAATATTTAATTATTTGCAAAACTGATATACAGAATTGGAAACTGGTATCTGATTTTTAGGATTATGTTTTTCAGTTTGAGTGCAGAAAACGAACAATATTAAATATTAAACTAATTCTTACTTTGTATCTTCACTTAACATAAGAGATAAGTTCCACGTAAACGCTACATTTTATATTGTAGTTGTCTAGATTTCAATTGATAATGTTAAAATTCAGCGTGAATTACTGACAATGTATGTACCCAATAATTTTTGGCTTTATAAAATAATTTGTGATTTATGTTCAATTAGCTTTAACAATCAAGACATAAATGGTTTCTATTGGCTTAATTTTAATAAAAATGTCTTATTTACGAACATTATATATTATTGTAACACCATTGCAGGAATAACATGTAAAACTATCTACTACAGATTACTATTTATGTTGTTGAAGGTTACAAATTTAAAAGTATAGATAGCCTTAGCTTTCATAATAGTATTACGAAATTGTTAAAGACAAGACGGATACTCATTTTTATAATTAATCCATCTAAACAACTTCTAAAATATTAAAAGTATAAGGTAACGTATGAGTCACTTATGGGCTAAAGCGGTGAATTAAACTTTACTTTGGGTTATTAGTGATTTATAGTTTTACTTGAACACTCAATGCTGTTTTTCATTTTTAATTCCTTTCACTTAACTTTTCTTTAAAGACTACCTTAGGAACTTATTTATTAATATTTACGTTATGTTGAATGTGAAATCATATTTATTTTGTAAAACACTGTACTGCAACAGACTGCAGCTGATTCTTTTATGGGCATTTGCCTCATTGTATTGTTCTCCTGCATTTTTCGCAATGTCAATTTAAAAGGATTTAATTTTTCACATATTCCATGGGCAATTTTCACTGACCGTGATATTTAAATGTGTTAATATAATTTCCGGCGGTCGCCAGAAGTGTTGCCGAAGTACAAAGAATACTATGGCCAGTACATAAATCTTCATCTGTCAAACATATGTTGTAGTCAAATCAAACGAATTTACCAACTTTTTTTATGAAACTAGAAGCTTCCTGCTTGGTATCGAGTAGCAATATATGTATAAAATAATTGCCTATATATACAATATTTATAATGTTGAAATAGGTCAATTTATCGTAAAGGCAAGCACTGGTAATTTCTAGTATAAGCGCCTCTACGAAACCCCAAATAAATAACTAAAGGCAAGAATAAAATATTTACCTTTTTGGGTTTTTTAATAGTGTATTTTAAATTATGCAATCTGAACGTATCGATAACTCTTACAGTTACTTTTGTCAGTAGTAATATCTATTAAAATTGTTAAAAATGTTGAAAACAATTTTGTCAAAATAAATCAACTATGCATAAATTTTATAAGTTTTATTGTTCTGATAGAAATGAATGATAGGAAACTGTTGGATAAAAACTTTAAACTATACGTGAGTTTATTATAAGTTTTGTTATGAACAAAACTTATAATAAATTAATATTGGTCAAGTTGCTTTGGTATGTGTGAATCCTTGCGATATTGCAGGCTCACATTCCATTAATATAAGTAATTTGATTGTAATCTTATTATATTTAGAATTTACATCAGTTCTACATACATAAAAACAAAATTTGCATCGATTGGGGTTTGAATCTTGATGGCGCAGATGGTTAGCAAAGTACAGGTTGTAGGTTCAAATCCTACTCGATGTAAACTTTTATTTATGTGTTTAATAAAATTAATATTGTATTTGAGTTATTATGTGCAATTCACTTATAAAAATTATCCTGTTCATTCAAGATATTCACAAACTAAATTTTTTCGTAAAATATTTGTAACATTGCTCACTTATATAATAAACTATTATTATCTTTACTTTATAAATTTCTAAAAAAACTGAATTACTATTCAATTGGTCTACTTTTTGTGCAAACACCATTACGATAAACAATATAAGTTTATATTGTTGTTCTATTCAGTATTTAATATAGCTTCTTGTCTTTGTTTACTCTGTAGAAAAAATTAACTGTCACAAACTTTCCGGTTTATTTTTAAATTACCATTATTTTATTCTCAATTAGTGCAAAATAACAAAAACGTAGCATAGCACATGTCTCATTTAATACCTCTTAATTTTAACGATTATTATTATTATTATTATTATCACTTCAATAAAAGCGGAATTTTCCCAGAAATTCTGAAAAGTCCATAATAAGCCCGGTGTACAAAAAAGGTGATGCAACACATTTCACTAACTACAGACCAATAAGCATTCTACCGACTTTTGAAAAAATAATTGAAATGTATGTAGTTAAACACTTAAATAACTACTTACATGAAAACAATATAATACATAAAAATCAATATGGTTATCAAAAAGCAAAAGGTACAGAACAGTTATTAGTGAAAGTTACAAATCATATAAATAGCAAACTTGACAAAAGCAAATACACCGTAGCGGTGTTTATTGATTTGTCCAAAGCGTTCGACACCGTAAATCACGAAATCTTAATAAAATGCATGGAAGGAATAGGAATAACGGGTAAACAACTGGCGTGGTTTAAAGACTATCTAAAAAATAGAAAATACGTAGTAAAGGTCCAAGATGAAATTAGCCTGGAAAAAGAATTAAAAAATGGAGTTCCTCAAGGAAGCATTTTAGGCCCAATTCTGTTCTTGATATTTATCAATGGTATATTCCACAGCGTAAAGAATAGTGAACTTTACATGTATGCCGATGACGTTGTTCTAATGTATTCTTATCACGGTATAAAGACATGTGAAAGGAAAATACAAGAAGATCTAAACAATATATGCAATTGGATGCATGGAAGGAGTCTTTTACAAACTCGGAGAAAACCGTTACAATGACTTTCTCAACGCCACACATGCAAAAGGCACAACAAGCGCGGATCATTATACGTAAGTGCACGTGTTTAATGAATGAAAGCCCTTGCGATTGTAATATACTGAAGAACGTAACTGAAACGTTATACTTGGGATTGGTCATTGATTCACACCTAAAATACCGCAAACACACGAACTACATTCATACGAGATTAAAAAGTCTCTGGATGCATACATGTATTAAATAGATACACGAACAAAAAAACAATGTTAATAGTATATAAAGCAATGATAGAGGCTATAATAAGATATGCCATTAGAGTATGGGGAAGCGCTGAAACTACTCACCTAAAGAAAATTGAGTCGCTGCAAATAAGAATGCTCAGGAAGATCCATGGGAACCTGCAAAACAGAAAATTACTAGAATTAAGTGATACATTAACACCAAAAGGGTTTTATAAGTATTTAAATATACTCACGTACCGCGGAGAAAATGTGTACAAAGTTCCACTAAAACACAACTATAATACTAGAAAAACAATGTATAAAGTTCCTTATTACTATAATAAGTATGGTGAAAGATCTCTTAAGTGCGCAGTACCTAAACTGTTTAATCTGTTGCCTGATCATATTCAGAACACCAAAAGAGTCAGTATCTTTAAAAGTAAGGTTAAGAAATGGGTAATAAACTCAAGTTAACTCTATCGTAATTTAATTTTTATTAAAAATATTATATATTGTGTTATTTTGTAAACATTTGCCATCATAATCTTACAATTAAGTTAGAATTTTTACTTAAAAAAGAAATTGATGCTTGTATATTTAACTCTTTCTGATAATTTATTATTTTTGTTATTATTATCTTATGTCTTGTTTTTCTTGTCTTTATTTTTACTTAAGAATTGATGCTTATGTTTTTAACTTTCCAAATCATAATTTTTTTGTTACGTCATCATAAAATGTTATAGAGTTTTTCAGTAGAATGAATAAAATGTGTGATTTAATTTTAAAGGCAGTAGATTAGGAGTTTTTGCAATATCTTATTCTTAAAATAAAACTTTCATTTTTCTCCTGCTTTACTAAAGGAATAATGCTTATATGTTTAATTTCACCGGAATTAATTTTTATTTATTTCTTTTGCTTGTTTTTGTTCTGTATATATATAGTAGAGTCAGATGAAATATAATCTTTGTATATAAAACTAATGGTTTAAGAAACAAACTGTATTTTAGTTATTCAGATACAATTTTACGGAACCAGCCGACAAGTTTTTTCAACTTGGTTGGTCAAATACCTTGTATATATTTTTTGAATAAACGTTTCTATTCTATTCTATTATTATTATTATTATTACTATTATTATTATTATATAAGAACTACTATTTTTATGTATAAAGGAAGTTGCTCCAATTAGTGAACCTCTTCCTACTCGCTATAACACTAGCTGAAACTAATTACATTAAAATTGTGAACAATGGATCCCCTGGAACTTTTCAAAAAAATCTACCCGTTTTTGAACTCATTTAAAAACTTTGGACATCTTCACAAACATATTAAAGAAAAATATGATCAGAAGTACCTACTGTTAACCAAAATGTTCTATAAATTCAATCAAACCACTGTAAAAATAAAATTAGCAAAAAAAAAACAATTTCACTTCAAATTTAATCAAAATCAGCATAATCATTTGATATATCATCTGAATTCTATAATAATAAACATATCAAAACTTATTATAATTTCACCAAAGAGTTACTAGTTAACTGCATTAACCATAGTTACTGTGCACTTAATTAATACAAACAAAGATTAAACAAATTTAAAAATAATCAAAACATTTATTTTTATATGGCCTGCCAAAAATCCATAAACCTAATGTTTCCTTAAGGAATATTGTTAATGCAGTTGGTTCTCCCAGGTACAAGGTGGTAAGCAAATAAGAACGGCCTGCGGCTATACCTTCAGATCGGATTATAGTACAGTTTTGGGAAAAAATTTTATAACAAAAGTGGCCTCGAGAAACAGTTGAAATTATTTATATAAAGGACGTAATTGAATACCAAAATTTTAAAAGTTTTACAAAATTTGCCTAATTAAAGGGCATTAGGTTCTACGGAATATTCTGCGTACTTTTTCACCAATGTATGTATTATATACTCAACGCAACTTAATAAGTAACGTGCAGATTATAGGGCGGTATTTATTTTTTTTAGAAATCTAGTTCTCTGGAATATATTAAATGAAAGCATGCAGTTTTAACAATGGATTATGAAAGTATATCGAACTAGCAACAAAATGACGAAAACCGCATGTCGATACCTTTTTCTATCCCGAGATATCTCAAGAAACGTGTAAACGGTGAACATTTTTGGCAAACTTGAATTAGGCTGGTTAAATTTCGCTATATAAAATTGAAGGATCAGTAAAACTTGCTACTCGATAACTTTTATCAAACAATATATATTAGCAAACAAATTTGGAAATATGGTATGTATCACATATTATCAAAATTCCTCTAGAATAACCATATTAGGGATATTTTAGCACTCTTACAGTTACACAGTAGTTAATATACAAATTACCAGTTGAAATCAAGTAGGCTATGATTAATACGAGAATGTCACATATGTCAAAAATTATTAGCCTAGTAATTAGTCTAGTTGCAGTTGTTAATTTATCCAGGTAATCATTTTCGATATCATAATTAGAAAAATATGATTCTTACAAGTGAAGAAGCTTTTGACGTCTTGGCTGTGTATTTCGAATGCATGGGAAATGCAACTGTTGCTTCCAGAGTTTATGCGCTGCAGTACCCAAACAGAAGACATCACAGCAACAGAGTATTTCTTCGAATCGCTTAACGTTTGCGTACTACGGGAAGTGTTCATTTTCCCGTATATCGAAGACGTGGTAGAGGTAGAACAGAGGAAAATATAATAAATGTTTTGGCATATGTAAATTTTAACCCTCATGTAAGCACACGAGATATAGCCAGAGACAGGAATAAATCAGACCGCCGTTCGCAATATCCTAAGAGAACACAGGTGACTACTTTTTTGTAAATTTCTACCTACAAAGTTTATTAACTTTATTAAAATTTTTCGCGTGCGCAATCCTTAAAAGCCAGTATCTACCTATAATTTCCATATTTTTAATTTTTCAATTACATCTAAGTACATAAATGCCATTATGTCATAATTCTTCTTCTTTCCGTATCTTAACCCCTATCTGGGTCTTCCGGAGTTCAATATTTTTCCATTCTTTTCTATTCATCCAAGCTCCTTGTTGGATATCCCACTTTTGCTTAAGGCTTTCTACTTCCTCATCCCAACCTTTTCTTGGCCGTCCCTCTTTCTTCTTTCTCTTGGTTGCCACTGCATTGCTTTTTCGGAAGCCTGTTGTTGTCCATTCTTTCGACATGCCCGTACCACAAGAGTTGCCTTTTTCAATTTCTTCCACGTCTCTTTCTGTATCCATTATTTCACGTATCCTTGTATTTCTAATTCTATCTCGCCGGGATATTCTCGCTGATCTCCTCCAATAGTCCATTTCCATTACTTTCAGTTGATTTTTTTGTTGTTCCGAGAGTTGCCAGATTTCGGCTCCGTATAGTGCCACACTTTGGACCATAACTGAGTAGATTTGTTTTTTATTCTTTTTGCTTATATTTGCATCCCACAATATACCATTTAGCGCACCTATAACTTTCCGGCCTTGTTTTATTCTCTCTTTTACCTCTGTGTTATATAATCCTTGTTTTCCTACTGTTGCTCCCAAATATTTGTATTCTTTACATGCCGGTATAGTTTCGCCTGTTTCTAAGGTTAAAGCGTCTTGTTCTTGTCCTATACTAAGATATGCTGATTTATTTACATTAATTTTAAGTCCCCATTTATCATATTCCTCTATAGCTTTCCTTGTCATGTATTCGATGTCTTCTATTTCTTGTGCAATTATGTCATAATTAATTTGTGATAAAATGTTTAGTTTAATGCGGTCTGCCATTTTTGTCCAGCTATACAACATCAAATAAGTTCAGTCCAGTAATTACTTAAAAATAAATTTTACTTAGAAAATCCACTATAACAATATCATAAATAAGTATTGTTACCAAAATTGTATTATTTGTATCAAATAATAAAAATATAAAATAATGAGAGACCAGGCGAAAACTTTGTAAAGTGCCACACGAGTTAAAGAACTTGAAGACTTTTTCGCTTGTTAACAACGACCTATTTATTTTAGATTGCACCCATATCGCATAGTCCTACACCAATGTTTAAGTGCTGGAGATTTCAATAAAAACTGGATTATTGTAACTGGGTAATAAATATGAGAAATCCTGAAATACTTTCACACATTGAGCAACATTTCGGAGTGATGGTAATGTAAATAGTGTAAATTTATATTTTTTAACAAACGAATTGCCACTTTTTTTAGAAGACGTACGATTGGAAATTTGTCGTGATATGTTTTTCCAACATGATGGGTGCCCGTCATACTACTCTAGGGATGTTGGGAATTTTTTTAATCACACATATCCTGATAGATGGATAGGGTGCGGAACTTTATTTCACTGGCCAACCAGATCCCCAGATTTGATGTGTTTAGATTTATATTTGTGGGGGCGATTAAAAGAACTTGTTTTGCCAACAGACCCACAAGAAGGGCTGACATGATCGCAAGGATACGAAATGCAATACAAAGCAATTCAGCGGCAGAAATTGAACTTCCGTCTTATTCACCCGTCAGAGACTGGAATGTTGTATTGAAAATGAGGGACAGCTTAAACATCTGCAACGGCACTAATCACATTCGTAGAGTTGTTTGTTGTAATTTTTTTAAATTGTTGATTATCAGATTGGTTAAATTGTTTTCAGATTTGTTTGCTAATATATACTGTTTGATCGAATAGCGAAATTTACCTATACCTACCCTTTTTGTTTACTTTTGGAGTGGCGGTTAACTGAAATAATAAGAGGCACTTGTCTTTGCGTTTACCATAAATTATTTTAAGTGTTTTAATTGCAGGTACGCCAAATGAAAAGTTAACAAAGATTACCTTTAGATAACACCCTCTAGCGGGATGGTAACATGTTAACCGTTTACACGTTTCTTGAGATATCTCGGGACTTAGTCTACTTTCATAATCCATTGTTAAAACTGCGTGCTTCCATTTAACATCTTCCAAAGAGAACTAGACTTCTAAAAAAAATAAATACCGCCCTCTAATCTGCACGTTACTTATTAAGTTGTTTCGAGTATATAACGCTTACATTGGTGGAAAAGAACTCTTTTCAACACGAGTAAGTTTGAGAAGATCGATTAAGCAGAACTAGATTTACAGGCATTTTTTCAGAACTAGGTTCTCACTCTCCCCACCTCTTATTTGAAAAGATAGACTAAAACTTGTTTAATAAAAGTACGCAGAATTTTCCATAGAACCTAATTATAGTATTTACAATGCCCTTTAATTAGACAAAATTTGTAAAGTTTGGTTTTTAAAATTTCGGTATTCAATTACGCTCTAGCGGTGGACCTACAATTGTATAAATAATTTCAAGCGTTTTCTCGAGGCCACTTTTGTTATAAATTTTTCCAAAGCTGTACTATAATCATCTCTGGAGATATGGCCGACGGCCGTTCTTATTTGCTCATCCGGTACAATCTTGCAAAACATCTTACGTTTTATTACAATCTAATATAGACAAAACACTATATTATGATAAAAATTTCGCAGATTTCAAAATTGAAGGTGGTGATGTAATGGTCAGTTTTGATGTGGTGTCACTTTCTACAAAAGTTTCTTTAAAAGAATATATTGACCATATTTTCCAACAGATATAACAATTCTTATTTTCAGTTAAATAATAAATTCTATGTACTGCTAGATGGTGTAGGAATGGGTAGCCCTCTTGCTAATTTTACATGGAAAATTTGAAGAATTATCTAAGAAACCTTTGTTTTGGTGTGGATATGTAGATTAATCCAAGCATTCAGTTTATCATGGAGAAGAAATTTAATGGAAGTGTATCGTTTTTAGACATACTAATATTTAATAATAATAATAACTTATCATTGAAGGTTTACCAAAACCTACACACTCCGATAGGTAATTTCATATGTTGTCATACCACCATTCAAATAGTTAGTGTAATTAAATCTTTCAAGCTAAACGAATTTGTAATCCCGATTTTTGAAAGATGAACATAAGTATTTAATAGAATTATTAAAACTAATGGATACTCATTGAAAGATATTAATAATGTTATTACACCTATTAGACATAACCATAAAGACAAACTCAGTGTTGCTACTGCTTTTCTTCCTTTTATAACTAATGTAACAGATAGAAATGAAAAATCCTAATTGAGAATTGTGAAAGAGTATACATTAGAACCACAAAATGTAGCGTTGATACATAAGGTAAAAAACGTATAGGATTTTATAGGTTGGGTCGAAAACTTTCTGCATATTTTTCCCATTTTTAGAATGAGTTGAAGGGGTTGGAATAGACTGCCCCTATTATTCTTGTTAACTAAATTTAAAGAAAAACTTACGCAACGATTTGGAAACATAAATTTGGGTTGTCTAGTTTATTTAAAACCAATTTCATCTCTCGTATTTTTTATAAAAGTCTTTGAAATGAAGAAATAAAATGTAAATCGTTACGTGTTGGAGCGGGAAATTTATCTTAGAAAAGAAAGTTGGCTGCTGTCAAACACAGATTTATTTTGTACTAATTTTGTTAAATTTTCTTCTGAACAATCACATTTTAAAACAATTTATTAAGAAACATTTTGGAACAAACCTATCTTCATAAACTATGAATGAAATCGTTCTTAAAAAAAGAAACGACTACATTTTTTATAGCAAGTAGCAATGTAATACATGAATTTATCCTACGCATCATTGAGTCCGTAATACGCTGGAATATACCAGGATTACCCTCATCACATAATGCAATTATGCGATTTCTTAGGTCTTCGATATCTTGTACTGGGGTAGTGTAAACTAACTATTTCAGATATCAATTAAATGTTCATCGATAATTCCTATCCAAACGTTAACAGAAAACTGATGTTGATGTCTAGATTCTGTTATTAAACGTGGATTATTTTCAACCCATGCATGCTTGTCATGGTAGTTTTGAATGCATCTCTTGAGAAACTAACTTCTTCCGAAAGAGAAAAACAGGATTATCAATATTCATTCGGAAAACCATTGGGCAGGAATCATTCTCGATTCGAAATCTAAGAGAGCTTGGACCCTGTGTACATGGTAAGGATATAACTGTTGTAATATTCTCTATACAGTTGATGAATCAGTGTTTAATTCTCTCCAATTTTCCTGGTACTTGTCTCAGGTTGCGCTTCAATAATGTTTAGCACAGCAACTTCTGATTCTGGTGTTCGAACTTGGTGGTGTAGGCCGGTATCAAAACTTTTTTATTTCAAATTGGTAACTTTCATGAAAACAATACTGGAAATGAAAAAGTTTCTAAATAAACTATCCAAATTTATTTTTTTCCAAGTCGTTGTGTAACTTTTTCCTTAAACTTAGTTAACAAGAACTACAGGGGTACCTAGTCTATTTCAACCCCTTCCACGTATTCTCAAAAACTGAAAAAAATATTCAGAAAGTGCGTTTTCATAAATAGAATTTCATTATTCTGTCACTTTTCTTTTTAAGATAAAAATAAAAACGTTACTTTTTTGCCATTTTTGCACTGCGATATCTCCCTAATGGTTGACCCAACATTTATATAACAAACTACCCTTTGTTTTGAACAATGAATCACCCCCTTAAGTTTTTCGCATTTGTTTTGAAACAACCTGTATAAACATTCAAATAACTTCAATAGGTAACGATTATACTGGTTGTAATGTAACAAAAGGCGTAATTTTTATTTTTGGTATGCCTATGCTGTTTGCTGTGTTTTTCTACACGTTGAAGTTAATGACTTACCCATTAAACGTGTTAAGTTACCACAGTACTACAATAATAAAACATATGTGGTTAAAATTAAAAATCTTATTAAATGTACACATCATGTTGTCCCTACAATAACAATTTCAATGATGACATCTTTAGTTGGTAGATTAAGTTTCTATTTGTGAATGCGTTTATAGATTTTGGATTAAATTTTTCACAACTTAACAAGTATTTCATAACTTGATTAAATTTTGTTAAATTTGTTCTTTGGTTATCACATTTTTCACGGTTAGCCTTCGTCCGCTAGAGGGTGTTCTGATCACTGATCTTCAAGACAGTTTAATTTATTAAAGATTTAGCTATTCTTTGCTAAAATCAAATAAAATTTAGCTAAATTCCAAAGTTGGCTTTGTACGTTTATTAGTCTATTAGATGAATAGCAGGCTTATAATTGCGTTTTAATTTTCATATTTCATACATTTATTTTGACATTTTAATAGTAGATATTAGCATGTCGAAACGTAGAAATATATATATATATATATATATATATATATAAGCATACGATTATTACATAAAAATAAGTATCTTAATTATACATGATAATTGTGAAGATGTACATTTTCATTTTTAAAACCATATTGTAAAATTTTTTTCGGAATTAGTACGGAATACTATATTTTAATAGGAAAAGCATTAACATCCTCCTGACCAGACAAATTGAAGGTGACCATTCTGAAGAAATTGCGTTGTTTACTAAAAACGACACAGACGACCATTTATTTTTATAATTATGGTGAAGATTGTGTCACTAATACAACTAACATAGCAACACCAACTAAGATTAACAATATCTTAAAATTGTGTCCTAATTTCCATTTTTCTCAAGTTTACTGTTGACATTCAAACTAGAGTTCATTTAAATATGGGTCAAGGAAGGAGGAAGAAAGAAAGATGCGATTGTTATACACCTAAAATAGTTCATTGACTTCTTCCAGGTCTCCTACCAAGAAAGAAACTACAAAGTTTGTTCACCTGTTTGCAATCCAAAGTCAGATTGCTCAGGATCTTACTATTTATAGAATCTGAAAAGCATTCTAAAACAAAGACTCATATTTTATCCAGAAAATGGATATTCCGGTTGAAAATGGTTTGTCCGTATGTACTCGTATATAAAGTAAAAGTTTAAAGCATCAAAATCGTGTGTACGTCTGTGCATGTGTGTGCGTGTGTGCGTGCGTGCGCGTGTGCGTACTGTGCGTAAGTGCGTGTGAGCGTGCGTGTGAGTGTGCGTGTCGCGTGTGGATGTATGTTAGTATCCAGGATAACTACAGAACCATAAATACGCACGTACTTGAAGTTTTGTATTTTAGCCTCATTTCATTTCGCTTGAGCTGATTAAATGGTTTTGTTGAGTTTTGGTTTTTATCAAATATTTCTAAAACAGATGCATATTTCAAAGATATCAAAATATCTAGATATAGACCTTAAACGTATCGATAGCGGCAAAAAATCCTAAAGTAGAATTTAAGTATTAGTTTAATTTGCAAATCTGAATAACAATTAATTTCATATGAAAATGGTAGATATATTTTCCTTAATATAACGCAAGGTAAGTCTAAAATGAATTTAATATGAATAAAAATGGTTAAAATGTATTGCTGATAACTTATAGACGCGCGCAGATTTGAAATTTTTTAAGTTTACATGTATTTATGTCTATTGATCTCTATCACACATCAAGTTTGAAACGTCATTCTGACATAGATTATTGTTTCTGTTTTTACAATGTTGCCTGTTTTCGTTATGAACGTAACAGGTTGCATAGTTATCCTCAACAAAAACTATATATTTCATTAATTTTAATTTCCACTATGAAGGTTAGCAGGTCGTGTATTGTTTCACACCAGATATTTTGCCAACCTACATGTACATATGTGTGTATGGAAGGTTATGCAATCGACTTTTTTTTCACTACCGCTAAATCGACGTATTAGCTCATTTTAATACGTTTTGCCGGGACCGGCTGTGATGTCTGTGTATGCGAGCGTGTGTGTGTGTGTTCGTACGTGGTTGCGTAGGTGCGTGTGTGTGAATGTGTGGATGTATGCTAATACCCACGATAGCTCCAGAACAAAAGCACGTACGTAATTAAAGTTTTGTATTTAAGCTTGCTTTCATTTCTCCTGGAGCTGATTAGATTTTGGAAAAAATTCAGCCTGGAGAGAGGGTGATTCATTAGGAACCGTTTTTGATTTTTATCAAATAATTCTGAAACGGCTATATATTTCAAAGATCTAAACATACCCACATACAGAACCTAATCATATAGATCAATAACGTTCTATGCAATTTTTTGATAATTGTAATTATAAATAATTATAAATAATAATTTAGTGGAAAAATAATTTCTGATGTGGAATTTTTGAAATATCTGAATAATGATTAATTTTATAAGAAAATGTGTAAACATATGTCTTAAAGCAAATTTAATTTTACATGACAGTCTCTTAATATAAAGCGAAATAAGTGTAAAATTACATAATTATGATTGAAAATGTTTAAACTGTATTATCGATATTTTATAAAAGCGTTCAGGTCTCTATCTCACATGAAGTTTTAAATGTCTGTTTGACGTAGATTATTGTTTTTGTTATTGCAATGTTGCCTATTTTCGTAAAATAAAAGAGGTCGCACAATTATCCTAAAAGATTGTTATTAAAATTATTTAATATCTTTTAATTTCCATGTTGTCGGTCAGCATGTCGTATGTTGTTCCACGCCAGTTATTTACAATTATACAATTTGTATTCTCTAACAAAGGTGAAACATGGCGTTAAATATCTGTGATGTATGGATGTCCAATTTATTCACGTATATGAGTTAAACGAAAATGTCAGGCCATATAGCAACTTACAGTTAGTCGCTCTTAATGTAGGAGCGAACGATGAAATTAAAAAACAGTCTTACATGCTAATACGATAGCAAATAACATGTTGTCATGTTAATTGCATATGTTTTTCAAAATGAAACGTGAATGTTAATAGATGTTTGCAAAAAAAATAAGAATTCATTTTGACGTTAAGGTATTGAATTGTCTTTATCGTCCTACACGAGTGCACATGACCTTGAGTTTCCAATGGAACGTACGATAATTATGGCAGCTTTGGTAACTACGTTGAAGAAGAAACACTACCTTATTTTCGCTTTTAAACTAGGACCTCAAGAGATTTTCCATATTTCCTAACGCATGCTGTATATACTCCACAATGTGATCTTTTTATCTTTACTATCATGTATGTATTCGATTTTAAAAATTTAGGCGTTATTGCATGTTTTAAACATTCACATATATTAAAGCATAACCACGGGCAAAAAAAGGAATTAGTAATTACAAATTAATCATTGTAGGTTTTTGCAATGGGTGTATTATAAATTACCAATTATATAAAATGTTAATCTGTATTAATGAAAATGTGAAAACAAAATGTAAGTAATTATTATACATCCAAAAAATGTATAAACCATTACAATTGTGTCACATTCATTTAACGATTTTACACCAAATCAGTAGTTGATTAATTAGGCTTGCTTAATTATATAACACAATGAGAATGGTATATAATCCACAGCTACAATAGATTACTGCGTTATCAAAGTTTCAATAACAGTAAACTTTTGTAATAAAACTGCAGAGGGGTGTTAACGTACAATGATTTAGTATTCAATAAACGTATGGATGGTTTCCCGAGATAATCTGTACAAACTTTCGATGCCATCAAGTTTTCTAAAACAAATATTAATTAAACGTACTTTTATTAGAAATACTCCCATTCTGTTTGTAAAGCTTATAATGAATAACTTTTTATTAATTTTATGTATTTTTCAGGATACTCACGTTCTGCTACTTAGCTGCGTTTAATTGGTGGCTCCTTCTGTGTCCAGCTACACTTTCACATGACTGGCAAATGGGTTCCGTTCCATTAGTTACATCTTTAAGTGATTTACGTAATATAGTTACATGCCTTTTTTTTGGATGCGCATTTCTACTGTCAATTAGAAGTCTAATGGATTTCGAGGTAACTTTATTATTCAATTTTCCTTTGTTAGAGTTCTTTCAATTAAAAATTGTTTGAGTAAATAAGAGCACAAGAAAAACGGCCAATTTAATTTGCAAGTTACACCACTCGAAATAACTCAGCTGAGGGTTAATCAGATTTCTGTAAGCAGGTCATGTACTAAATTTCGAAGACGAAACACCCAATAAGTAGAGGAAAACCACTAAACTGCATAATCGACATGTTTTGTGGAAAATATATAGGTTGCATTTCAAATTTCTTTAATGGATTGTATTAATGCATATTTTGGAATTATTGTTCAGTAGATTATATTAGTTTTATATTTAGAATACTTACTTCAGCTTTTTATGAATCAATGCGGTAATTTATAATATTTATTTACAAAACTCCTTCAACTTTTGCTCTCTCTACCTTTGATTTTAAAAGTTGCGTGGGTATTATTCAGACATACATTTTTATATTTATTATTGTAGCACACAGTAAGAAACAAATTTGAGAAAAAGAAGTGAAATTGTATAACCAATATGGCATACTTAATTAATTTTATTGGAATTATTGATTGAATAACTAATTGTTTTAAATTCAATATCAGTTTAAAACCATAATTAGTTTGAACGTAATTATAGTATTTATATGTTACGCCAAACGTATTAAACACATTTTATCTCTAGCCCAGTGTAAGCTAAAATCAATAAACGCAATACGTGTATTAATGCAACTCTTGCTAATAGACATATATTATAATTTATTGTTGTTTCTGGTTTTATAACACTAAAACCGCCATATACTAGAGACATGCAAGGATTTGACTTAAATAACATGATATACATTTGTAAGTTTGGTCCTAGTCCGAGATGGCATCAGATTCAGGCGAAGGTATATATTTCGTGATCTATTAACCAGATCATAAAAACACTTTTGCTTGAGCAGTCTGAGATTCAAAACGTAATTAACATTGTGACGAAAGTTACCTTATATTCTTTTTGAAAAGCATGGATTTTCGCGTTTTATTACAATGCATTTGTGTTAGCGTACAAGCCGATATATACTGACTTCCATACAAATTGCAACACCTAGAATTTATTGAACGATTTTATTGAAATTTTCGTCAACGATGTCTTTCATAAGAACAAACAATTAAAATTTGAAAACAAAAGAACAAAAACTAAAAATGTTTTTTTCAATAATGAGTTGTTCCGCCACGATTTATAATGCATTCATTTATTGCTACTAAGTGCAAAGAAAAAAACAAAAAAAAAACTACTAAAGTGCATTTCACGAATAATTAGACCTCTATAATATGGCTACCATTCCACTATGAACAACATCCAATTATAAAATAACTAAAATGCTGTAAGGGTAACATTGTAATGAAAGGGATATTTCATTGGCTACTCTGAACCGCATTTTCCATCCTTTCCTACAACATTATAATAGCAAAAGACAGATATAATAACAAATACAACCTTCAAACGTCTTAAAATATTAGTTGCCAACCCAGTAGCGTATCACGCGGAGAGGTAACTTAGGTTAGTAAAATTGAAAATTTTACAGTTACATTAATTATTGTAAGAAATAAACATCGTTAAAATAAAAGAATGTTCCAAACAAATATCATTATTGTTAAGAATTTTTGAAAATTTACCATTACTAATTCGTAATTAATGTTGAAACTGCAAATTACTCATAATGTGAATTAGAAATCATTAATGACCACTTGCTTTGCTTATAAATGTGGAATCAATTTTCCATTTTGCCATTACACTGTAAACAATAATTTGTAACGGTTGTAGTCATTGTGTAGTTTTTATACTAAAATGGAAGAAAGTTTTGTTTTAACTGAAGAGAACTTTATTGAAAATTTGCACAGTTATAACACTTCGGTAAGATTATACAATATTTTCTTAATTGTCATATTTTAACTGTTATTATTACAGCGTAGATCATATATATATATATATATATATATATATATATATATATATGCGTAAAAAAGTCTACAGAAGCACAAGCAATAATTGTAAATGCATATAACTTCTTCTCAAGTAAGAAACATCAAAATGTAGCTGTAGACTTTGGAAAAATAAATATAGTTGAAGTAAGTACACTATTTAGATTTAGAATAGTAAATCAGTCCAAGAATAAATAAAATGTTTTAACTTTTAGTTCACAGCACAGACAATTTATTTTAAATGTTTATAATTCTGCGATTTTTAATTACGCAATAATTATTAATAAAAAAATTATTTACTACATACTTGTTCACTCTTTTTTAAATTTGTATTAAAATAGTTAAAATAGTATATAATAATAGCACTAGGTGAGCGTGGTGATGGCGAATTTATGAATAATAAATTTATTCAAATAAGTTTTTCACTTTTTTTTATGTGACAAAAAGTACTACGCCAATGAGTGCTCCCGCGCTTTATTTGGTGACAAATTTAAATGGCGGCCATATTGCAGAGGTCTAATTACTCGTGAAATACATTATAGCTAGATTTTAATCAAATTTTAATCGTTTGTTTGTTCTAATGAAAGACATCGTTGACGAAAATTTCAATAAAATCGTTGAACAAATTCTAGGTGTTGCAATTTTTATGGAAGTTAGTATACTATAAGTTAACACAGACTGACATAGATCCCTTAATTTGTAATATAAACTCTTTCCATCTTAAATTTTCTCACTGATTACTTAGACTCTCCAAATTCTAAAAAACTTCACAACATAAAATTATACTTATCAAAAATAACTCTGTTTAAAAATTAATTAATGGTTTAGATCTGAAAAACTGGACATGCTCTATTTTCCAACTCACAAACACAAATGTTCTTTAAATAGCCCACATTAAAATAAGAATAACATGTAAGGATAAAATATAAACAAATAAAATTATGCCGGCTTAAGGCATTAAACGCAATTAAACACAAGGGCATTCATTGAAAAAGTACGAATATCCACACTAAAGGTTAAAAAATAAATACAGCAAGCTCCGCAAGATTATTCTGCACAAATAGCAATTAATTTAAATTTAAAAACAGCATAATGAAAGAATGAACGGTACGCAAGTTTAAAATTACAATCAAACGCCCTTACGGAATTTCACAATAAAATATACGAAATCTACAATATAATAATGTACATATGTCCCGTAATCACAGGGAAAAGAAAAGTCAAATAAACAATCCGTAAAACAGTTCTTACTCCTGTGCTCCGTTAACGCAGATTCCATCCAACATTGTCCAAATATTAATCTTCAAGTTCTGAACACAGCGTTGCACTTTTCTTTAAAAGATAATAAATTTTAATACTTTAACTTGTATCTTATACATAAATGCAAAACAACCAACGTACCATTTTTGCACAAAAATCTAGCACTACATAATTGTGAATCTTGATTGTATTAATGTTAATACACTTTACGCAAAACTATTCAACAATATACGCCAATTACTTCTCGCGTCGCAAAATATAGTTCTCATA
Source organism: Vesta saturnalis (assembly GCA_036346205.1). NCBI lineage: Eukaryota > Metazoa > Arthropoda > Insecta > Coleoptera > Lampyridae > Vesta > Vesta saturnalis. The sequence goes on from JARFJB010001431.1 coordinate 62,187, forward strand.
ACATAATTTCTGGTCCGGAGATTCCCATAGTTCAATTACCTTCTAAACAAAATACGGGCTTGTGGAGGTATCTTTACAGACAACAATCAACTGTTTAGGATATATTAAAATACAAATAGGCTGAGCCAAAATGAAAAATAGTAAACTCGACTATTTCGAAAATATACTAATTTCTTCATACTCTGTAATAGTAGCGGGTTATTGACGCCGTAAATAATCGAAAATACGCAATTTCGAACAGCTTGAAATAAATTCACAAGAGATTACAAAATCAGCCACCCTATACTGTACCTATCTCGTAACACCTCACTAACAAATTTATCCCCTTCCCCTCACACGATGACATGCATACCTACTCAATCACACTTTAACACTTCATCTCTTACTTCGCAATAAACAAGGATCGCAGAAATCAATGACCGACTCACGTCCTTCAAAATTTAACACTTCTCGTTTCATCAGAACGACTGTAGCTTAATATTTGCTTACAGATAACATCCCAATTAAAGAAATTAGATTGTAATTTTCACAAAACATTCCTTCTCCCTTAACAGCAAGTTAGAGCAAGATGTATACAAAATTCAACTGTTAATCTGCAAACATGAATACGAACGAATAAAAAAGGAAAGAAAACATTGCAACTCAGTATAAATTTTTCATAAACGAACGGTACTCAAATTTTTAATTCAACATATAAAAACAACAATCGCTGAATATTTCCTCTATCCTTTTAAATTTAAATTATCAATCCAAAATTATTATATCCACACAATCACCTATTATAAAACCCAAACAAACACGCGTGACAATACAGGGTCTCCTATGTATCAATGTACTGATTTTCGGGATCATTCTTCAATTTTCAACAAGCAAGTTGTATAAACCTGTGTCCGATTGTCAACCAATTTTGATATATTAAATTTTTTATATTTTTTCTAATTTTAGGGACATGATTACATGTTGGCCTAAATAACTTCTTCAGGAATACGCTCATAGAGAATGTTGATACATCATTGTAAAGGGGCTAAAGGGGTTGGGTTGATGCTCACCCTGTTTTACTTTCGAGACCCTATTGATCCCGGCTATGCCGTATTGGCGGTGATGAGGCACAGTTGAATGTGAAATTATAATTCTTTCTGATGGTGAGTGGAACTTATCCATTTTCCATCACGCACCGTTAGTGGTGTCTCCGGACCCATGTGTTTGTGGGAGTATATTTTTGAGGGTGTATGATGAGAAAAGAAGTTATGCAATATTGCTTAAAACGTTTCAAATAACTTCAGTACTTTTTGCTGTTGACTCAAAGTCTAAGTGTCATTAAATTGAACTAGTTAATATATTCATGTATGAATATGTATCTCGGAACGGTGATTTAGATATTTAAGAATTACGATACGCCACTGGCAGACGTTGAAAATTAGTTGCGTATACATTAAAGCGTTTTGTGTAAATATAACATAAATCATATATTCAAGTTCAACATAAGTTACAAGCTAACATTCAAAACTATTAAATAAATTCTAAAGCGACGTATAAATTAATGTTTATATTAAAAATAAACTTACATTCAATATGGAATTTATAAATGATAACAAACCGTCACTAATCAAACTGTAACTTATTTTAGCTTGAAGGGCAAAATACAGAGGCGCCACGTATCCATAAAATGTATACTAAATTCAACAAAAATTGTTAAGAAATAAAGCAAATTAAACAGCGTTTGAAAGATCATGTTTGGGTCAATCAGAATTGCATATCAATTTTACACAAAACTGTTGCACCAATTTGAATTTAGCAAAACTAACTTTGATGATGTCATTTTTAAGGGTGGATTTTAGAAAATTGTATATACAATCAATTAAGAATTGATATTATAATTGATTTTGATTAGGAAAAAGTGTAATTCAGTTATATTGAGATATCTAATTCATAAAAAATTATGAGAATGAAATTTCACAGGATCCCTAACAAATTATTTGCAAAAATCTTGCATTCTACGCTGTAAAATAGACCATATGTTGCAAAATTTAAACAACACCTTCTAAAAAGTTGGTTTTACGAATTTTCCTGCTAAATGGGTGCAAAATTATAAACAGGACTACAGAACGCGGGCGAGATATTCTACATCAAACGCGAGACGGTCACATATCTGATCGTGTGCCATTCTTTAGTTGACATTAGCAAGACAATGCGGAAATGTTGAATCTTAAAACGTTTTAGCCATTTTTATTATTGTAGTTTGAAATTTATAAGATGTTCCAAATATTAAAATTGAAAGTTTTTGTCAGCAATAAATTCACATAAGGTTGCTGAAATCTTTTCGTGATTATGTATAGGATTTAAAGGGCCAAAATGTTAAATTGTGGGATTTGGTTACAAATATAAATGTGTATATTGCATAAGTTGAACAAGTGTATATTGACAAAGGAGTGTTCTATACTTGCGTTCCTTTAAGGGCACCAATAAATCAATTAATTTGTATTTATACGTCAAAATATAAAAGTAAGGAGTAACTTAATCTGCTCCACAATTATTAAACTCAAAAGTGTGCAAAATTTTGAGAGAATACGCCTAAATTTTTAATTATGTGTAATTGACCGTTAACGCATAAGCGTCTAGCCAAATGCATGCTAAACTATTACGATTGTAATTATCCTGTATTCAATTATTCTTGTAAATCTGATCTAATACAAGAGATATCTAAATGGATGCTTATAGGTGGCTATTTCTTTAAGGGTTCATAACATTAACAACGGTAGAAATTTAAAGTAATAAGAGGTAATAAGGCCCGAGTGATTACACTTGTATAAGGTGCTTACTTTTAAAAAGAAAACTAATTACGCCAGCTAACTAATTCCAGATTAAAAATAAATATAAACAAATAATTGTGATTGAATACAAACTGCCCCTTTTAAAATTCAAGTAGTATCCAATTCTGGCGAACGCAATTCATACTCTTACAATTAGGAGAAACATCTTACTTCTATTATCACATAAATCCAAAATAACACTGTATCCTTTATTGATTAACACTTTCACCGTAATCTAAGTTTGCAACTTTCATTTTACAGAATGGTGCCGTCTTGAGCCCATTACAAAGGTTTACTCCTACGATATCCGCTTAATTCTCTTTTCGTACGACCTATTATTGGTTATTCAATTAACAAGGCGGCTAAGGAGATCTCTGCAATTCATATTGCTAAAATGGCCATTAAGATGCCATTTTGGATGTAATCATCTAATAGAGAAAGAAAACTATGCGTAGAACAAATTCTATGTACTATAGTGATCAACTAATGTAAACCTTCTGGTTTTAAATTTAATATTTAAGTTACAATCTTGGTCGAAAGTTGCTACGGAGAGTTACTACTTTTACGGAACTTTCGACCAAGATTGAAACGTAAATATTTAATTTGAAATCAGAAGGTTTACATTATTAATTGATCACTATACTACTACTACTATTTCTCCTACGCATAGTTTTTTTTCTTTTTAGATGATTACGTCCAAAATAGGTATTTTATGGCTATTTTTACAATATGAATAGCAGAGCTCTTCTTAGCCGCCTTAAATCAGTCAATACTTTGTTTTACCATTTCCAAAAACTATAACATGAACTCGATTTATCGCGAAAGCTCCTAACAACACAAGGACACTTTGTAGTGAGATACGCATATTTATTCTTAAACTATTGTTCCTTAAGGGTTATAGTTTAGCTTTCGAGCTTCCTCTTTTCTTTTGTTTCTAAATTGAACTTAATTGCATACTATACGTTGGTATGTTATACCACATGCATTTGTTTGCGGCCACTGTCACTGATTTTTAGGATTTAAGAAAACTGAGAATGTTTCACTAAATTTTTAAAAGAATTTTCCTTTTTTAATTAAGGAAATATACACATGTCTTTATACTTCTTCAGTACATACAGTTGAAGAATTTAACTACACCACTTTAATGCTGGGGAAGTCTGAAGCCGATATTGGGATTCTGTAACCTTCATTGGTTTTTTCACATTTTGTGCTTTCGTCGGAATTAATTTTAAATATGATACAATTGATTAGGTATTCTCACTGTCCTTAAGGAATGACGAAAAGTGACAGTATCATCGACAGTAACCATTATTTGTTCCATATAAAGAAGTGCAAAGTATAGATTTGTTTCGTTTTGTAATTAAATATTTACTGCATGTTATCTTTAAACCCAATCTAATCTATTGGCGTTAATTGCAAAACTGCACTTTTTAATTGTAACACAGTGGCTAACTCAGAATGCGAGATACCGTATCTCGGAAACTATCCATCGTAGAGGCTTGCGCAAAAAAAAGTTATTACTAAAACGGCCAATACAAGAACCTGGAAAAATTTTCATGTTTCTGAAATGGCCGCTAGGGGGCGTAACTGCAATCTTGAATCTAAGAAAGTGATGTTTCTGTGAATTCTGCTATATTAACCTAATAAAAAATAACTGGTCTTTAAAGTTGAGGATAATCTGAACTTTTTTTGTTTGGCACTTTTTGACGTATCTATAAAAATAAAGTGGTGGGGGGTATTCAAAGATTTCCTTAAATAACCCCCTGTATCTTCAAAACGGCTAAGCCTATTTTAACAAACTTGGACGCGTTGAAATGAGCTATTCTTGGGCTACAAAGTTTTGTTAGTTTCACATGTCGTCGCTAGAAGGCTTTGTTCGACATTTCGACAGAAACGGTTAATTTTCGCAAAAAAATTAAATGAATTGGTATGGCTTTTTTCATAAACAAGTAGCTAAATGATGTCTAAACAAGCTCGCGAAAACCGCATCTCGATATCTTGTTCCTAACCTAAAATATCGGCCAAAGAAAACTTTATACGAAAATCCCTTAAATTTTTATTTTTTTTAAACTATATTTTTCTGGAATTGTTTCTATTATGTAAGTTGTGGCTCTAAAAAGAACCGATTTAAAGGAGGAAGGTTTTTAATGCCCCCGTAAATACTGGAAATGCTGACCATCATGCTCTATGCATTGCTTAAGCCTCTCATGACTAGACAAAACTGCAGCATTCTTAACCTTCGATTAGTCGCGCTGTCATTTGTAACATATGTGGTCGCGCGTGTATCATATTGATACATGTGCTAAAATTGATGTATTTTTCAAAACATGATGCATTGTAATAATTTTATATTCTCGTACTAATCTCTAGTATTTTATTGATTATATAATCTATTTATTTATTGTTTTTAAACAATCTCCTTGATAAAAATAGAAAACATAAACACTCCACTTAGCTCCTGCTTTTGCTCAAGAATTAGACAAAATATGCAAATTGTGGTCATATGTTTATTATGAGTCACAGAAGTAATTAAAACTTACCGCATTTGCAAATAATTTTCAATAATAAACAACTAAATTCATATAAAAAAAATTTATGAACCAAATATTTCTAAATACGAGTACATACATAAAATATATCCTAAAATAACTAATAAAAAAATAAAATTGCAGTTCTGTAAATTTTTCACTACAAAATTTTAGTTTTTTTTGCAGAACACATCGCTACTCATCATAATCAACGATTTCATCATCATGGTTCATACATTTATCGCATATTATATTCGAATGTAATTTCATACATAAATAAATGCCACATTTCTCACAACAATGAGCAGAAAAAGATGTCTTTTTTTCTTCAGAATAGCACGGATGGCATCTTTTTCTTTTTTTTGATGCAGAAGGACCAGCCTCAGGTTCGGTTTCACTAGGAGTCGAAGGTAGTTTAGATTTGTGTGTCATCAAAAACCCTTGAATATCTCGGCAAATTGTGCATTAGTGCTCGTCTTTTGGTTGCTCGTCAAGCAAAGTTAGACTTAGTTTTTTAAAAATTTCGTCTTGTGTGGTATTCATTTTGTTTGCAAGATAAATAATCCTGGCATTAATACCGGCCACATTTAGTAGGTGGTAAAAATTACCATGGCCCATCTTTTGGTACTTCTGGCAACGTTATATGTAGCACATAGCTTGTCCACTACATCTACACCCGACTTCGCTTCTTTATAGAAATTGATTATTTCTGGTTTTGTTTAGTATTGTCAATTAATTCGTTTGAGCTGACATGCAGACTTGAGCACAGTACTACGATTTTTCTTTTTTTTGGAGCGTAAGAAACAAGGGTTTCATTTTTTGTAAAACCAAAGATACTACTAAATTCTTCTCTTCCCCTTGGTATTACAAAATTCGACGGAAGTTCTCTCTTATTGTTACGAATTGTTGCGACATAAGACAGCTTTTATTTTCCAACTGACGAATTAATTCCAAACTTGTAAACCAATTATCTGCAGTGATATTACGTCCGGATTGAAATATTGGTTCTGCTAAACGCAAAACCACATCTTATGAAGAATTACTTTTTTTGAATTGGCCTTCAGGTTGCTGCCCACAATAAATTTCCATATTAGTTGTATAAAATAATTTTGCGTCACTCATACAAAATATTTTTATACCATGTTTTGTTGGCTTTGACGGTATATACTGTCTAAACCCACATCTACCGCGAAAATCGGGCAACATCTCATCTATTGTGACTTTTGTCCAAGATTGTAATGTTTTTACAATTCTCAATGAAACAAGAAAAAGTTCTCTAACTGCTGCTAGTTTGTCAGAAGCCCGTCTTTCTTTCCTTGTTTCCCGGTCATCAAATCGTACACATCTCAGCAAAAATCTGAACCGTTGTTCTGACATTGATATTCTAAAACATTAATTCCTAAACCATCAGTGGACCAAAAATCTTTTAAGTTTTGATGCCCGCCTCGAAAACTCCTGCCAAATATAGCAATCCAAAAAATGCTTTTACCTCAATCAAGTCAGGACAACAACCCCGTTGTCTTTGATATTTTCTTTTATATTGTTTATATACTGGTTAGTATATAAAATTATCAAATTTAAAATAGTGTCACTAAAGAAAAGATTCCAGCAATCAATTTCCTTCTTCGCATTCAAAGCGGCCTGACCTACAACACCCGAACATTTCATCAAAATATTATGAGGTCTTATTCTTGTTTTCTTAGGAGGAATCTTGCTCCAACGTGTGCCATCCTTACCTACAATAATCATATTTCTATCACATTACATATAATTATAAATTTATTTACATTTACTTACCAACGTAATAGTTAACTTCTTGCTCTTCTTCCAAGTCTTCTAAAATGTCTTCCTCACTAACCTCATGATCAGTTTCAGAATCAACTGATCTCGTTTCTAGGTGATCATCTGTTTCATATTCGTCAGAACGACCAATGCTTTCATCAACATTTACTACGTCATGAAATTCTTCAATTTCTGCAAAGGTTAAACGACGTAATTCTTCAATGTCTTCTTGTTTAGAAAAATCATAAATTCTTTTAGCGTCACTCATAATGTAGCACTAATTAATAATTTTTATTAAAACAAAACGCACACACCACTAACTAAAAGCTTTAGAAAGTTGTAATACTGTCTTATCTTGCAAAGAACGTAACTGCAACTAATTCGAAATAACAAACACATTTAGTCGCGCGTGTACTAAATAAGTACAAACTGGACAGTGGGGCGCCTTCAGGTAGCTAAAGGATTTGTTTGTGGGGATTATGACTTGAAATTCCAGGTAAATGTTCACAACACATTACCTGAGGATTACTGCAAATTTCAAAGCTGTGCATTCAATACGTTTTAGAAATTCACTAAAAATTAAGCCATGTATCAATCTGATGGACGCGTGACTAACGGAAGATTAAAGTAATTAAAAAATTCAAACGAATAATTTTGAATCGTTGTTCGTGATATGCCCAACTCAGTGGATAATACTCTTGTACTAACATGAGGATTTCCTTCAATATAGCCCAGTACACGGTATATATTTTCTTGTGTTCTTCCAATTCTTCGCCGTTGAAACGTAGGCCGAAAACCACCATTGGCTCGTAAGCTCGCCACTAATCGGGGAAAAACTCTTACATCGCAAGGACGCCGATTTGGATATCGAGCCGCGTAAACTCTTTTAGCTACTGCGGCATTCTGAAGACATTCAAAATAAACCGCAAGCGTATTAATAGCTTCATTATTCGTAAAACGTATTTTGAAAGCACAAAAATTACTTAAAGTAACGCGAAAGTATTGACAACTATTGACAATTTGAGGATTATGTATGTTTTGTTTAGGTATCTGTTTTCATTGCCTGCTTCTATTGATTGCATTTTTCGTATATATCCATAGTGAATATGCATTTAAACAAACAAAGAATAGGCCTTTCGTATAACTTTTAGCATTGCTTACTTGCCCGTAGTAATTTCAAGAAGGGTGATTTTATTCTGGTGAATAAATTTACAAAAATTTAAATCGCAATTTCTAGGTAACTTATTCAGAGCCGAAATTAAAGCTGCAGTTTTGTCTACCCATAAGAGGCCTCAGCAACGCACATAGTGATGGTCAGCATTTCGAGCATTTCCTCCTTTAAATCGGTCCTTTTTAGGGCCACAACTTACATAATAGAAACAATTCCAGAAAAATACAGCAAAAAAAAAATTTAAGGAATTTTCGTATGAAGTTTTCTTTTGGCGATATTTTAGGCTAGGAACAAGATATCGAGATGCGGTTTTCGCGAGCTTATTTAGGCATTTAGTTACTTGTTCATGAAAAAAAAGTCATACCAATGCATTTAATTTTTTTGCGAAAATTAACCGTTTCTATCGGAATAACTAACAAAGCCCTCTAGCGACGACATGTGAAACTAACAAAACTTATTTTAACAATTGTAGCACAAGAAAAGCTCTTTTAAACGCGCTCAAGTTGGTTAAAATCGGATTAGCCGTCTCGATGATACGGGTGGTGATTTAAGGAAACCTTTGAATACTCCCCACCACTTTATTTTTATAGATATGTCAAAAAGTTCCAAACAAAAAAAGTGCAGATTATCCTCGACTTCAAAGATCAGTTATTTTTTATTAGGTTAATATAGCAGAATTCACAGAAACATCACTTTTTTAGATTCAAGATTGCAGTTACGCCCCCTAGCGGCCATTTCAGTAACATGAAAATATTTTCCAGGTATTTGTATTGGCCGTTTTAGTAATAACTTTTTTTTTCGCAAGCCTCTACGATGTATAGTTTCCCAGATACAGTACCTCGCATTCTTAGTTGGCCACCCCGTACATAAAATTTAGAATTCATTATGACGTAATTCATTCTATACACAACTACAGCTTAATTTTTCGAAAAGAAACTATTGAAAAATTTTATTTACTCTTTAATTTAAATACTCTATACATTTTATATTCAACTTGTACAATTTATTATTTCTAATTACGCGTTAGATCTACACTATCATAAGTTTTGCCCTAATTAAACTGCATTAAAAAAAATTTTACCTGTTCTATTATTCATATACGTAATTTTGACGTTATTTGAAAACTTAAAACGTACTTTATTCATTTATATCGACGTACAGTTCATCATACATTCAAAATATCTTTACACTGTTACAATTGGAGTGTGGCTCTGGACAAGTTTGTGTAGGAACGCCGTTAAACTTAGGTGTGTGGTCTTGACTAAAATTAAGACGTAATCCTACCTGATCTGCGCAGAAAATTCAAAATAGCAAGAAAGAATTTATTTAAGTTAAACCGTAGACTATGCTATTTAACCGTTTCGCTCCTGATTTATTGATTTTGAAAATTTTAAGTTTTATATACTTATATTTCTTTAATATGACTAAAATAGTTCCCAAAAAATGTTAAAAAAAAATAAAATATATTTATTTCTCTAAAAAAAGTATATAAAGAATTGGGATATGTCCCAACAGGTGTGTACAAAAATTAATATTTAAGTGTAATAGGGAGCGAAACAAAGGTACATTACACAATTTGCGAACATGGTTTGTGATATATGTCCCAACGTATTATTTCGAGAAAGTATATTATGCATTTACGTTTATTCAAACCCTAGCAAACTTATACTATCACAAATAGTCTATTATTGCGCTTTTTATTAATGTGAGACAATTCACAGCGTTTAGAAGTGCACACCGGGGGAATAACATGTATACTATTTTAGAGATTACTGCACGTGCACGTACGAGATCTTGGATATATGCAAGTTATTGAGAAACCTATAAAATACGAATTTAAGTCACCCCCAATGCATTTACTACGTATAGTTTTCCCGACAGAATTTTTTAAACTTGCCAGGGACGTACTTGCCCAACAGGAGCGAAAGTGTTACCAGGAGAAATGTCGCGCTTCTAAGCGTAATCACTATTATGTATCGTTCCTGAGTAAATTTCCTATGAACTCTCTCGCTACTACATTGTGATGTCTGGGAGTGAAAAAAGTAAATTATCAGTGCATGAAAAGTAGTATAGAAGGTTATTTGTTTATAAAAAATGGTTATTTGAATTTTTTAAGTAACACTGCAATAATTTTCTATAACTGTTGTTAATATACGAGGCAAGTTCAATAAATACACGTTCAAGCGCTGTAGCATGAATGTTACTTATGCTATAACCACAGAAAGTTGCATAAGACGACCGCCGGTAATGTAGGTGTCTACTGTGACAGTTGACTGATATTCGTAGAACGTGCAGTGTCGTGGTGCTCGTTTCAGTATGGTAGGTTGTATCATTGGAGCGTCCAAGATCGATCACCGAGCAGTAATACCCCTGTTCAAATTTATCGGAGTATGCAACATGTTTTTGTGTTGAACAGCGTCCTTCGAAAACCATAGTCGTGGAATGGTGTCGGAAGTTCAGTAATGGACGATAATCGACAGCGGATTTGCCAAGGCCTGGCGCACCTCTGCATCCGAAGAGTGACGCCAATGTCGCTACTGTGCGAGCAGCCGTTGTGGAGAATAGGCGGGTTCGTGTTAGAGAATTGGCAGATCGTTTTGATATAAGTGTGGGAACAATCCATGCTGTAATTCATGAGGCTGGATACCGAAAGGTGTGTGCACAATGGATACCCCGTCAACTCACTGAAGAACACAGAGCCAACCGCATGGGTCTTTCACTGCAGCATCTTCAGTGGTACCGTGAAGAAGGAGATTCCTTCTTGCACCGAATCGTTGCCGGTGACGAAAGTTGATGTCACCTTTATGAGTCTGAGTCGAAACGTGACAGTATGCAGTCGAAACATCCATCGTCTCCAATGCACCAGAAATTCAAAACTTAACCTTCCGCTGGCAAGGTTATGCTTACTTGCTTTCTCGATCACCGTGGACCATTACTTTTTGAATTTGAAGACCCTCATGTTAACACCAGTTCTGTCCGATGCAGTAAAACTTTGACTCGCTTGCGTACAGCCATAAAGAACAAACGTCAAGGGATACTTACGGCGGCGTGATCCTCCTTCACAATAACGCCCGTCCGCATATCGCTAACATCATTACGTCACAGATAGCACGGATCAGGTGAGAGGTATTACAGCACCCCTTTTACAGCCCGGATCAGTCACCCTGTGACTTCCATGTCTTTGGACCATTGAAGAAGGCACACAAGGGCAGCGATTCCACTCGGAGGCTGAAATCCAACAGGCCGTTTTGACATTATTCCGTCAATAGCCAGAGGAATACTACGACACCGGTATACAGCGTCTTGTGAAGCAGTGGGATGCCTGTCTTTGTAGTAATGGCAATTTTGTTTAGTTTAAATAAACTGCTTATATGTACCACCGCTCGAACCCGTATTTATTGAACCAGCCTCGTAATTACTATCCCAATAAATTAATATTTTTACCGGTAAACGATGAATACTAAAATTCGGTGTGCTGGGCGGTTCTAGTAAAACGCTTCACCAACATTCACTCAATTTATCACATAATTTTTGCCGTTAGAGGGTTAATCTTGATAGACTTTGGTGTACATTTTTGGTATTGTATGATTTTATAAGTTAAAACAACGAGTATACGAATAGAATAAGTAGATAGTACACTTTAGTACTCTTTCCAAGTTTAACAGGTGAATGTTAAAAGCTGGTTATATCCGATTTATATAGATATATGTCTAATTTTGATGGGAAACGTGCTAATGTATCTAAAACTTCTTTATACCGATATTTTACCAGGTTTTCTTACTGCTGAATTATTACCCTTAGACTGCACACAATATTCACAGCAGGCTATAATATTAGAGGAGTATGATACTGCCCATATTTTAGTACAACTTTACAAATATATCTGAGAAACAAAGCCCAATAGCAAACCATTCGTGGAAATAAACATATTTATCGAACGCCGCCGTTTTAGTTAAAGACAACGATTCCTAAGGAATTGCAGGTATAATTTAACGTGACATAAAGATATATATTCGATATTAAATAATTACTTACATATTTTATATCTCTTGATGTTTGCAAATTGTGTAATGTTCCTTTGTTTTGCTCCCTATTACACTTAAATATTAATTTTTGTACACATCTGTTGGGACACATTATCCCAATTCGAAATTGATAAATACGTAACTTTAATTTACAAGTATCTAAGCAATTTTATATTCGTGTATTTACAAATTATTACATAACAATTACATATATCTGAGAGATAACTAAGCTCAAGTTAAAAATGTTTGACAAAACCGTTTTAACACTCACAAATTTGCAAACTCTTTATTTACTAATTACCGGTTCGTATGTCCTATAGCGAATATCCTAGATGTTATTAAGTTGTTAGTAAAATTTGATGTATGTTGTGACATACCTTTTAATTTAAATGGTCTTAAAATATCTTAGATGCCTAATTTTCGATACTTTAGATTTTCTTAAGCTGTGGCCAATTCCAATACTTACGATTTTGTAAATCGATGTCCACTGATGATGACTGCTTAGCTATTAAAACTCGTAGATTTGATTGGTGAGGTATTTTGTTAGTTAGAGTTTCTTAGTCCTCTTAAAGATCCAGTTATCTAGATTATCTATGAAATACTTGTAAACAGGGACGAACTTTAGTCACTCTGATAAGTAATTAAAAGTATCTAAGATATTGCTAATTATTTGATATATCTCTAAGGTAACGATTTCATATTAAATTAATTCAATTCCTTAATTGGTCTTGTTATTTAACAGGCAAATGGCGCCATACACAGATTCATGCTTGCATAAGCTCTACAGGAGAAATATATATTAAAGAAGGTGATCGTTTTAAAGAAGGGGCCCCAGCAGTAAATATATTAAGTTAAAAACCGTAACAAAATTTTGAAATTCAATTTTACTTTGACATTTCAATATTTTAACATAACGCACACTTAAAGAAACCAATTAAATTAAATTGACGGAGTTAATCCGTATTTATAATCAATCCATTATTTACTGAATAGCATCTGTGTGTGTATTTGAAATTTATTATATTACATAAAATATTCTCAAGCATTACATGTACATTCAGAGGGTTAATTTTATAGTAAAAAGTATAAAAACCCTTTTTAAAAAAGGGTATTATACGAGGTCACCACAAAATGCTAATTTGATAGGTTTTTAGGGATATGAGAACAGTGAAATTTTTTTAATATACATAAAGTAAAAATTGTATGAAATTATTTTTCGTTTATTAAAATTAACGTTTCATAAACATGCTTCCTGAAGTGTGGATAATTTTAAATCAATAAGTGAGTGTATGCCATTAAACGCTGTGTTCGTACATATCTGGCACCGTATAGAGTGTGTAATTACCATTAGAACTTCCTTAACTAAAGCTGACAAACTGCAACTGCAATTTCTAAATTATGCAAATAGGGTTCAGTTTAGATCTATTTGAGAACGTTTATGCAACCATTTCTGTTCCTGATAAGAAATAAAGAAACGGTATCTTAGTGCATTATTTTTATTTACAAAGTTGAAATCAAGATTAGCTAAATAATATGCACTATTAATGCGTAAAATTTAACAAGGCACAAATTTATACTACTTTGCTTCTGTATTCTCTATGAAACGAACTTAATGGGGTATTATACTAGTTTATATGAAAATTTAATTGATAAACTTTGTATTAATACGGTATAGGGCAGTAGAATTAAACTTGGAAAGGAAAATCATAGATGAATACATACTTAATACGGTAAACATTTTCCAGTTGTGGTTACTTGCAGCATTAACTCTATGTTTCGTAGAAACTGGCGCGAGCAAATTGTTTGTTATTATTTTGCCTATACATATAATAAGTTCATTACGAGACCCATTTGGATATCCTATGATTTTCTTCAAGATAATAAATAGTCCCTTACCACCTTAGATAAGCGTTCGCTCCTGACCTGATATGTGTAGTACGTAGTACCACACCTATCCATATACTTCATAAGCCTATCTCAGTCGTGGAGTGAGGCAGCCTGGATCTGGATTCTCACCTTAATAGCCTTGACCTTCGTAACGGCGATCCGTTGTCTGTTGGGGTTCATGGGAGAAAACGGCCAAGTTCTCCCTCTGACGAAGGATTACCGGTGAACCTTTCTACTTGGTGTCCGCTGCGGTTTGCATCGTCGTCTGGTGCATAGCTGCAGGGCTGTCGCTGTACTCCTCCAATGGCTGGAACGTGTTATACGTCGAGGGTGGCGTGGGTGGGCGGACGGACGAGGTCTTCTTCAGTCTTTTTTCTGCGACACAAGGTCATCTATGCTGGTAAATCCGGGGCAGGAGTCTTTTTCGTTTTTTCCGTCTACGGTGGCGGTGGCGTCTATGGCTCTGGACGTCGACGCGGCTGCTAGCTGTGCGTCGGCGGACGGGATGACGTCTTCTGGTGGTCTTGGTCGTGCCCTTATGAGGCCGCGTCTCTTCTCCGTAATGACGGCTATGGTGAATCGCTGCTCCGTGGTCGAAAGGGTATTTTGAGTAACGACGGTACATGGGGTTGACCGACGGAATCCATAACGGAGGGATACGAACTTTCACCGTAATCCACGCGGCATCGTGAAAGCGGTATCGACAGAAGTGGTTGCTTTTCTTGAGAAGCTGTCGAACTTATCCTGCTATTATAAAGGACTCTTTCTTTTCGAGATACAAACCTTGAATGCTTAAAGAAATTGTTGAAGAATGAAGGTCGGAGCCCAACCCGAGGTGTAAGTGTCTGTTTACTTACTTAAGCTCATTATATTTAGTGGAGAAATTTGCGTTTAATAAATACTCCAGGCATGATTAAGTAATTTAAATGATATCCTCCAGCATACTGAGGTAGCACTATTTAGTGATTCAAAGATTCAAACATGCAAAGTTTCAAAGATTCCAAGGTTTGGAAATTCGAAGATTCGAACATTCGATGACTCAGGTATTCGAAGATGCGAAGATTGGAAGATTCGAAGATTTCAAGATTCGAAGATTCGAAGATTCGAAGATTCGAGGATTCGAAGATTCGAAGATTCGAAGATTCGAAGATTCGAAAATACGAAGATTCGAAGATTCGAAGATTCTAAGATTCGAAGAATCAAAGATTCGAACATTCGAAGATCCTAAGATTCGAAGATCCGAAGATCAGAAGATTCAAAGATTCAAAGATTCGAAGATTCGAATATTCGAAGATTCGAAAATTCGAAGATTCGAAGATTCGATGATTCGAAGATTCGAATATTCGAAGATTCGAAGATTCGAAGATTCGAAGATCCGAAGGTTAGAAGATTTGAAGATTCGAAGATTCTAAGATTCTAAGATTCGAAGATTCGAAGATTCGAAGATTCGAATATTCGAAGATTCGAAGACTCGAAGATTCGAAGATTCGAAGATACGAAGATTCGAAGATTCGAAGACCCGAAGATCCGAAGATTCGAAGATTCTACGATTCGAAGATTCGAAGATTCGAAGATTCGAAGATTCGAAGATTCGAATATTCGAAGACTCGAAAATTCGAAGATTCGAAGATTCGAAGATTCGAAGATTCGAAGATTCGAAGATTCAAAGATTCGAAGATTCTAAGATTCGAAGATTCGAAGATTCGATGATTCGAAGATTCGAAGATTCGAATATTCGAAGATTCGAAGACTCGAAGATTCGAAGATTCGAAGATTCGAAGATACGAAGATTCAAAGATTCGAAGATCCGAAGATCCGAAGATTCGAAGATTCTACGATTCGAAGATTCAAAGATTCGAAGATTCGAAGGTTCGAAGATTCATAGATTCGAAGATTCGAAAATTCGAAGATTCGAAGATTCGAAGATTCGAAAATTCGAAGATTCCAAGATTCGAAGATTCGAAGATTCGAAGATTCGAAGATTCGAAGATTCGAAGATTCGAAGATTCGAAGATTCGAAGATTCGAAGATTCGAAGATTCGAATTCGAAGATTCGAAGATTCGAAGATTCGAATATTCAAAAATTCGAAGATTCGAAGATTCGAAGATTCGAAGATTCGAAGAATCAAAGATTCGAACATTCGAAGATCCGAAGATTCGAAGATCCGAAGATCAGAAGATTCAAAGATTCGAAGATTCGAAGATTCGAATATTCGAAGATTCGAAGATACGAAGATTCGAAAATTCGAAGATTCGAAGATTCGAAGATTCGAAATTCGAAGATTCGAAGATTCGAAGATTCGAAGATTCGAAGATTAGAAGATTCGAAGATTCTAGGATTCTAAAATTCGAAGATTCGTAGATTCTAATATTCGAAGATTCGAAGATTCGAAGATTCGAAGATTCGAAGATTCGAAGATTCGAAGATTCGAAGATTCGAAGATTCGAGATTCGAAGATTCGAAGATTCGAAGATTCGAAGATTCGAAAATTCGAAGATTCGAAGATTCGAAGATTCGAATATTCGAAAATCCGAAGATCCGAAGATTCTACGATTCGAAGATTCTACGATTCGAAGATTCGAAGATTCTACGATTCGAAGATTCGAAGATCCGAAGATCCGAAGATCAGAAGATTCGAAGATTTGAAGATTCGGAGATTCGAAGATTCGAAGATTCGAAGATTCGAAGATTCGAAGATTAGAAGATTCGAAGATTCGAAGATTCGAAGATTCGAAGATTCGAAGATTCGAAGATCCGAAGATTAGAAGATTTGAAGATTCAAAGATTCGAAGATTCTAAGATTCTAAGATTCGAAGATTCGAAGATTCGAAGATTCGAAGATTCGAAGATTCGAATATTCTAAGATTCGAAGACTCGAAGATTCGAAGATTCGAAGATTCGAAGATACGAAGATTCGAAGATTCGAAGATCCGAAGATCCGAAGATTCGAAGATTCTACGATTCGAAGATTCGAAGGTTCGAAGATTCATAGATTCGAAGATTCGAAAATTCGAAGATTCGAAGATTCGAAGATTCGAAAATTCGAAGATTCCAAGATTCGAAGATTCGAAGATTCGAAGATTCGAAGATTCGAAGATTCGAAGATTCGAAGATTCGAAGATTCGAAGATTCGAAGATTCGAAGATTCGAAATTCGAAGATTCGAAGATTCGAAGATTCGAATATTCAAAATTCGAAGATTCGAAGATTCGAAGATTCGAAAATTCGAAAATTCGAAAATTCGAAGATTCGAAGATTCGAAGAATCAAAGATTCGAACATTCGAAGATCCGAAGATTCGAAGATCCGAAGATCAGAAGATTCAAAGATTCGAAGATTCGAAGATTCGAATATTCGAAGATTCGAAGATACGAAGATTCGAAAATTCGAAGATTCGAAGATTCGAAGATTCGAAAATTCGAAGATTCGAAGATTCGAAGATTCGAAGATTCGAAGATTAGAAGATTCGAAGATTCTAGGATTCTAAAATTCGAAGATTCGTAGATTCGAATATTCGAAGATTCGAAGATTCGAAGATTCGAAGATTCGAAGATTCGAAGATTCGAAGATTCGAGGACTCGAAGACTCGAAGACTCGAAGACTCGAAGACTCGAAGACTCGAAGACTCGAAGATTCGAAGATTCGAAGATTCGAATATTCGAAAATCCGAAGATCCGAAGATTCTACGATTCGAAGATTCTACGATTCGAAGATTCTACGATTCGAAGATTCGAAGATCCGAAGATCCGAAGATCAGAAGATTCGAAGATTTGAAGATTCGGAGATTCGAAGATTCGAAGATTCGAAGATTCGAAGATTCGAAGATTAGAAGATTCGAAGATTCGAAGATTCGAAGATTCGAAGATTCGAAAATTCGAAGATTCGAAGATTCGAAGATTCGAATATTCGAAGATCCGAAGATCCGAAGATTCGAAGATTCTACTATTCTACGATTCGAAGATTCGAAGATTGGATCTTTGTGGTGGTGGATTTGCTGGGTAAGATGTAAGAGGAGTAAATTTTTATGAATATTTGAGATCTAAATATCTAGGTACCAGCAATATTTAGTGGAGATAATAGGTTGAGCGGAGTAATAAAGATAACAGTTTCAAATGAACGATTGCAAAAATATTTCTTATAGGGCAATCTTTTGGCAGATTGACGTAATTGACAGCTGTTTGCACCAATCATACTTCATAATCCCGGGACTACAATAATCCTGACTTAACCGACCGTTGTGATCGGACGCATAGAGTATCCGTAAACTAAATGAGCTAAATATGTAAAACATAACATATACTTTTACATTAAATAACCATACTGAACAAGACCGCTGTAACTCAAATAATGAACCCATTATTATCTTAATTCACAGAATTTTGCATTTAAGATTCCAAGATTTGAGGATCGAAGACTCGAAAATTCGAACATTCGATGATTCAAGGATTCGAAGATTCGAAGATTTGAAGATTCGAAGATTCAAAGATTCGAAGATTCGAAGATTCGAAGATTCGAAGATTCGAAAATACGAAGATTCGAAGATTCGAAGATTCTAAGATTCGAAGAATCAAAGATTCGAACACTCGAAGATCCTAAGATTCGAAGATCCGAAGATCAGAAGATTCAAAGATTCAAAGACTCGAAGATTCGAATATTCGAAGATTCGAAAATTCGAAGATTCGAAGATTCGATGATTCGAAGATTCGAAGATTCGAAGATTCGAAGATTCGAAGATTCGAAGATCCGAAGATTAGAAGATTTGAAGATTCGAAGATTCTAAGATTCTAAGATTCGAAGATTCGAAGATTCGAAGATTCGAATATTCGAAGATTCGAAGACTCGAAGATTCGAAGATTCGAAGATACGAAGATTCGAAGATTCGAAGATCCGAAGATCCGAAGATTCGAAGATTCTACGATTCGAAGATTCTACGATTCGAAGATTCGAAGATTCGAAGATTCGAAGATTCGAAGATTCGAATATTCGAAGATTCGAAAATTTGAAGATTCGAAGATTCGAAGATTCGAAGATTCGAAGATCCGAAGATTAGAAGATTTGAAGATTCAAAGATTCGAAGATTCAAAGATTCGAAGATTCTAAGATTCTAAGATTCGAAGATTCGAAGATTCGAAGATTCGAATATTCGAAGATTCGAAGACTCGAAGATTCGAAGATTCGAAGATTCGAAGATACGAAGATTCGAAGATTCGAAGATCCGAAGATCCGAAGATTCGAAGATTCTACGATTCGAAGATTCAAAGATTCGAAGATTCGAAGGTTCGAAGATTCGAAGATTCGAAGATTCGAAAATACGAAGATTCGAAGATTCGAAGATTCTAAGATTCGAAGAATCAAAGATTCGAACACTCGAAGATCCTAAGATTCGAAGATCCGAAGATCAGAAGATTCAAAGATTCAAAGATTCGAAGATTCGAATATTCGAAGATTCGAAAATTCGAAGATTCGAAGATTCGATGATTCGAAGATTCGAAGATTCGAAGATTCGAAGATTCGAAGATTCGAAGATCCGAAGATTAGAAGATTTGAAGATTCGAAGATTCGAAGATTCGAAGATCCGAAGATTAGAAGATTCGAAGATTCGAAGATACGAAGATTCGAAGATTCGAAGATCCGAAGATCCGAAGATTCGAAGATTCTACGATTCGAAGATTCAAAGATTCGAAGATTCGAAGGTTCGAAGATTCGAAGATTCGAAGATTCGAAAATTCGAAGATTCGAAGATTCGAAGATTCGAAGATTCGAAGATTCGAAAATTCGAAGATTCCAAGATTCGAAGATTCGAAGATTCGAAGATTCGAAGATTCGAAGATTCGAAGATTCGAAAATTCGAAGATTCGAAGATTCGAAGATTCGAGGATTCGAAGATTCGAAAATTCGAAGATTCGAAGATTCGAAGATTCGAATATTCGAAGATCCGAAGATCCGAAGATTCGAAGATTCTACTATTCTACGATTCGAAGATTCGAAGATTGGATCTTTGTGGTGGTGGATTTGCTGGGTAAGATGTAAGAGGAGTAAATTTTATGAATATTTGAGATCTAAATATCTAGGTACCAGCAATATTTAGTGGAGATAATAGGTTGAGCGGAGTAATAAAGATAACAGTTTCAAATGAACGATTGCAAAAATATTTCTTATAGGGCAATCTTTTTGGCAGATTGACGTAATTGACAGCTGTTTGCACCAATCATACTTCATAATCCCGGGACTACAATAATCCTGACTTAACCGACCGTTGTGATCGGACCCATAGAGTATCCGTAAACTAAATGAGCTAAATATGTAAAACATAACATATACTTTTACATTAAATAACCATACTGAACAAGACCGCTGTAACTCAAATAATGAACCCATTATTATCTTAATTCACAGAATTTTGCATTTAAGATTCCAAGATTTGAGGATCGAAGACTCGAAAATTCGAACATTCGATGATTCAAGGATTCGAAGATTCGAAGATTTGAAGATTCGAAGATTCAAAGATTCGAAGATTCGAAGATTCGAAGATTCGAAGATTCGAAAATACGAAGATTCGAAGATTCGAAGATTCTAAGATTCGAAGAATCAAAGATTCGAACACTCGAAGATCCTAAGATTCGAAGATCCGAAGATCAGAAGATTCAAAGATTCAAAGATTCGAAGATTCGAATATTCGAAGATTCGAAAATTCGAAGATTCGAAGATTCGATGATTCGAAGATTCGAAGATTCGAAGATTCGAAGATTCGAAGATTCGAAGATCCGAAGATTAGAAGATTTGAAGATTCGAAGATTCTAAGATTCTAAGATTCGAAGATTCGAAGATTCGAAGATTCGAATATTCGAAGATTCGAAGACTCGAAGATTCGAAGATTCGAAGATACGAAGATTCGAAGATTCGAAGATCCGAAGATCCGAAGATTCGAAGATTCTACGATTCGAAGATTCTACGATTCGAAGATTCGAAGATTCGAAGATTCGAAGATTCGAAGATTCGAATATTCGAAGATTCGAAAATTTGAAGATTCGAAGATTCGAAGATTCGAAGATTCGAAGATTCGAAGATCCGAAGATTAGAAGATTTGAAGATTCAAAGATTCGAAGATTCAAAGATTCGAAGATTCTAAGATTCTAAGATTCGAAGATTCGAAGATTCGAAGATTCGAATATTCGAAGATTCGAAGACTCGAAGATTCGAAGATTCGAAGATTCGAAGATACGAAGATTCGAAGATTCGAAGATCCGAAGATCCGAAGATTCGAAGATTCTACGATTCGAAGATTCAAAGATTCGAAGATTCGAAGGTTCGAAGATTCGAAGATTCGAAGATTCGAAAATACGAAGATTCGAAGATTCGAAGATTCTAAGATTCGAAGAATCAAAGATTCGAACACTCGAAGATCCTAAGATTCGAAGATCCGAAGATCAGAAGATTCAACGATTCAAAGATTCGAAGATTCGAATATTCGAAGATTCGAAAATTCGAAGATTCGAAGATTCGATGATTCGAAGATTCGAAGATTCGAAGATTCGAAGATTCGAAGATTCGAAGATCCGAAGATTAGAAGATTTGAAGATTCGAAGATTCGAAGATTCGAAGATCCGAAGATTAGAAGATTCGAAGATTCGAAGATACGAAGATTCGAAGATTCGAAGATCCGAAGATCCGAAGATTCGAAGATTCTACGATTCGAAGATTCAAAGATTCGAAGATTCGAAGGTTCGAAGATTCGAAGATTCGAAGATTCGAAAATTCGAAGATTCGAAGATTCGAAGATTCGAAGATTCGAAGATTCAAAATTCGAAGATTCAAGATTCGAAGATTCGAAGATTCGAAGATTCGAAGATTCGAAGATTCGAAGATTCGAAGATTCGAAAATTCGAAGATTCGAAGATTCGAAGATTCGAATATTCAAAATTCGAAGATTCGAAGATTCGAAGATTCGAAGATTCGAAAATTCGAAGATTCGAAGATTCGAAGAATCAAAGATTCGAACATTCGAAGATCCGAAGATTCGAAGATCCGAAGATCAGAAGATTCAAAGATTCGAAGATTCGAAGATTCGAAGATTCGAAGATTCGAATATTCGAAGATTCGAAGATACGAAGATTCGAAAATTCGAAGATTCGAAGATTCGAAGATTCGAAAATTCGAAGATTCGAAGATTCGAAGATTCGAAGATTCGAAGATTAGAAGATTCGAAGATTCGAAGTTTCGAAGATTCTAGGATTCTAAAATTCGAAGATTCGTAGATTCGAATATTCGAAGATTCGAAGATTCGAAAATTCGAAGATTCGAAGATCCGAGGATTCGAAGATTCGAAGATTCGAAAATTCGAAGATTCGAAGATTCGAAGATTCGAAGATTCGGAGATTCGAAGATTCGAAGATTCGAAGATTCGAAGATTCGAAGATTCGAAGATTCGAAGATTCGAATATTCGAAGATCCGAAGATCCGAAGATTCTACGATTCGAAGATTCTACGATTCGAAGATTCTACGATTCGAAGATTCGAAGATTCTACGATTCGAAGATTCGAAGATTCGAAGAATCGAAGATTCGAAGAACCGAAGATCCGAAGATCAGAAGATTCGAAGATTCGAAGATTCGGAGATTCGAAGATTCGGAGATTCGAAGATTCGAAGATTCGAAGATTCGAAGATTCTAAGATTCGAAGATTCGAAAATTCGAAGATTCGAAGATTCGAAGATTCGAATATACGAAGATCCGAAGATCCGAAGATTCGAAGATTCTACTATCCTACGATTCGAAGATTCGAAGATTGGATCTTTGTGGTGGTGGATTTGCTGGGTAAGATGTAAGAGGAGTAAATTTTATGAATATTTGAGATCTAAATATCTAGGTACCAGCAATATTTAGTGGAGATAATAGGTTGAGCGGAGTAATAAAGATAACAGTTTCAAATGAACGATTGCAAAAATATTTCTTATAGGGCAATCTTTTGGCAGATTGACGTAATTGACAGCTGTTTACACCAATCATACTTCATAATCCCGGGACTACAATAATCCTGACTTAACCGACCGTTGTGATCGGACCCATAGAGTATCCGTAAACTAAATAAGCTAAATAAGTAAAACAACATATACTTTTACATTAAATAACCATACTGAACAAGGCCGCTGTAACTCAAACAATGAACCCATTATTATCTTAATTCACAGAATTTTGCATTTAAGGAGATTCGATGATGTCTACACCAGAACTAACATGAATATGTTACAAATGAAATGTAATGAATATATAAGTGTTTTCGTATCTCATTTTTTAGTTTTTAAATAGTGTATGTACGGTATCATCTTCAGGGTATGTTTATATGGACGATCAAACTCTGTGAGGTGGCAAATTCATTTCTTTTGACTCGTGCCTAATTTCAGATAGTATTTTTTTAGATCCAGATGGAATTTTTCTCATCTTCCTACCGACGTCTAGCTTTGTTGCTTATTTCGTATACCGAGTATTATAAAGTGGTATACTTCAAATAACGAATTATTGGATCCTGATTCTTCCTAAACATATGAAGTATAGTTCTACTTACCAATAAACACCAAAAATTGGTATAAATACTCGTATAGACAGTAAATACCCATAGCACAAATGTTTTAAATATAATTCCACTTATTTTATGTAATTATTTATTTTCTTCGCAGAAAGTTAATGCCTTTATTGATAACAAAAATTTAGAAGTTTGAAATAAAGATTCGAAAAATGTGATACAAGTATAGGAATTGAAACTTTCACCATTCGACTTATTAACAACACATCTGGAAAAATGATGTAAATATTTATTGATTTATTATTTAATCGCAAGCCTACAGACAGATACTCTGTCCTTCGTCAGGTGTAATATCAAAGTATGTATATATATATATATATATATATATATATATATATATATATATATATATATATATATATATATATATATAAATATTCATACCATTTTTCCCAAATAAGTGTTATTATTGCAAGACAAAGTTTACAAACTGCAATATCTGATTTACAGATTTAGAGAAACAACAAATTCTATAGAAGAACCCACAAGCACCAAAACTATACGGTCTCAATCCACAAACCAAGTAGTATCTTATATCCAAGCACCTAATCATATTTTAACAAATAAGAAGTAGTTATTTTCATGAATATGGGGTACCAGAAGCAAAATTAATTATTCAATACCTATACAGCATGCAAGTGTTTACGAAAGGAAACCGACATATGCAGGGACAAAGCTGTACAATACACTTTCAGAAAATTTAAAAGTTCTGAGCCGATCACATTTTAGTAAAACTATTCGCAAGTATCTTATTGAATGCAGCTTTTGTAGTTTACATGAATTTTTAAATTCGAATATTTCTATTTGAATTGTCTTGTCTTCCCGTTCTCTTACATATGCTTTATATATAGATTTATATTTATATTACTGTTTACAATTGTTAGATTTACACGGATTTGTTCACCACCAACTTTACAATAATAAAGTTATTATTTTTTTTTTTGTGGCTTCAACTACTTGGGTATTTTCCACTTTTTGTGTAGACTTATATTTATATTTATATTTTGTTCAACATGTCGATGTCTTGCAGGAAGTTAAGTAGCCTCTGTATTTGATCCTTACTAAGCTCGAAGACTCTGTCTATACAATTGTCAATATTAAACCTTTTTCTGGTATCTCTTAGTTCACCATACTCCTGAAAAATGCATTCTATAGTTAGATTTCTGTTACAAAGATCACATAAATGTGATCTTTGTAACACGTAAAAGTTGTTGTGATTTTGTAGGGATGTAAGAGTGCGTTGTGTTTGTGTGCCCCATTCTTATGCGTGTAAGGATGATGCTATACGTTCTTGACGTCACCAGATAAGGTTTTCTAGGTTTCAAATTTGGCGTATGGAGTTTCAGGAACCTATCTTCATTTTCCCAATCCCTTTTCCGTTCACCCCATTCTGCCTTTTTTATTTCAGTTATGTCTTTCGCAGGTGAGAGATGTAATACTTCCCGTGTTTTCTTCGTGTCTCTAGTACGTTTTCCTTTTGTAATGTCGGTGTGTTTTGTGTACTTTGTTGACAAAATGGTTTGGGTATTGTCTTAATTTTTTTATATATTTTAATGTCAACCAAGTTCTCCTATTCTCGAGTGGTAGCAGTCCTGCTTCTACGTGTAAACTAGTAATCGGAGTGGTGTGGTATCCACCTAACGCATATCTTCTGCATATATTTTGTATCCTGTCTAATATGTTTAGGTGAGTTCTCACAGCTGATCCATATCAGTATCAGTGCTTTGTATTTTCGTAATGTAACTTCTATGCCTGGTCCCCACCTTGAATTTGCTAAATATTTAATTATGCTTAGGGATTTTGGAGCACATTTAATTAGGTTTTGTTTTAATAATATCTTAGGGGGGTAGTGTGGATGCTTTAGTCTACAAAAATGTATGGATACTGTTTTTGTAGGTGATATCCTGAATCCTACTTTTTCTTCCTCTTGTACTATATTACTAGAGTACTGCTTCCTGTAATGTAGAGTTTTGTGTTTGGTTTCCCTTTGAAGTAGCGAATATTACAATGGTCATCTACATACATGGATCTTCCTATTTGAGGTTGGATAGCCTGCATCAGTCCGTTTACAGCTATTAAGAAGAGCGGTGCACTAATTTGTGAACCCTGTGGTATACCGATCTGCATATGGTGCTTAATCGACAAGATATTTCCCATTCTAACCCTAAAATATCTTTCGGAAAGAGACCTCTTTATAAAATTTGCTAACTTCCGAACCATGGATTTTTTCTAAAACGCCAAATCTCAATACATACATTATGCATGTAATCTAGTCTATTACTAGTGATGTTTGATTTCTTTTCTTTATGACATATGATTTCTTCCATTGTAAATATTGTATTATATTGAGAATATCTGTTTCGGTAAAATTTAGTACTGTTTTCCTAGTGCAAATTTCGTCGAAACTGTTCATCATAGTTTTGTATAGAGTTTGTTTATTTAAAATAGTCTGCAAATTATTCAGCTATTCTTTCTTGCTCTGTTATTAAACTGTATTCATCCTGAATTCGTATGGGATCTGCTTGCTTAAGTTTTCCGGCTATCACTTTTATTTTCCTCCATACCTCTGTCAGAGGAGTATTTACACTAATTTCTGTTGTGTACTTGGCCCACGATCTGTTTATTTGTTTATTATTAACGAAATAAAATATGCCAAAAACCAGTACTTCCGGAACAGATTCATTGGCAAAATACAGGACCCGAAGACTGTGTGGAATGAAATCAACCATATACTAACGGAAAATAAATCTAAAAATATAGACATTCCTTGATACCCACGTTTAAGAAGAAATAAATAGTCAATTATCCTACAAAGCCAGGCCGAAAAAGCTAACTGCAAGCTTTATATGCCTTACTTCAACAAAATCAGTGTAGAAAATATTGTACAAAAGATGAAAATCGCCGGGTATGAACAATACAAGGGTCATTGACATGAAGAACAATAACACAATATTTAAAACAATTATTTCAAAACTACTCAACGCTTTGCTAAAGCAAGGAACCTTTCCGAATAAACTAAAAATACCCATAACACGGCCAATTTGTAAAAATAAACGACAGTAAAGGCTTTAGCAACTATAGACATATCAGTCTATTACCAGTTATAGAAAAAATCATAGAAACCTACATCGTCAAACACCTTTACACGTATCTTAAAAACAACAAACTAATAAACAACAACCAGTGAGGATTTCAGCAAAACAAAATCCCAGAACATGCATTAGTACATGTAAATAATTACATTAATCAGCAACTAAACCACAATAAATTTACCATTGCTGTGTACATTGACGTATCAAAAGCTTTTGATACAGTTGACCACAAAATACTGTATAGTTGCTTGGAGACTATTGGAGTAACAAACAATCAACTGAAATTGTTTAAAAGTTACCTAGAACATAGAAAGTTTGTAGTCAAAGTTGCTAATGAATCAAGTTCCAAGAGGAACGTCAAATATGGTGTGCCACAGGGCAGCAATTTAGGTCCTATCTTGTTTCTAGTGTACATTAGCGAAATATTTTAACAAGTGAAACAAGCACAAATTTATGTGTACGCAGACGACTTTATACTAATGTATTCGCACCGAAATATAGAAATTTAACATTTTTAATTCATTCGAAAATCAAAGTGTGCTCCGTTTGTTCCTATATATTCTTCAATTCCGTTTATAAGGCATTGCTCTTAATTTTGAAGGGTGCCATGCCGATGAATTCTTAAATTCGCATATTTATTTTTTCTTACAATTGATCCTTATTGATAATTTCTTCTTGGTGTACCACATCGTTTAGAGCATACCAAAAACAGAATTCTTCATTTCATAGAATTACAAACAAGTTTAATTACCCATTCACAGCAAAATACAGACAAACAGAATACAACAAACGAACTGTGTTTCAGATAACAAAAATAAAAAAACAGCATATAATAGCGAGAAAATGGTACGATAAGCTAAATTAACAGGAGCGTGATTATATAATTGTAAATGTAATAACAATATTAATTTAAGTTGCCTGAGGTATCTAGACATGCTGTCCTATATTACGAATTGGGTTCCGCGTTCAATAATCCTTAGGTTTTCCAAGAATAAATTATTAAATTTTTTAAACCAGTGAGCATGAGATCTCAAAAGTTTCATTGATATACAATGATATCAGTTATGATTGACATAACCGCTCTTATGAAACATGACGTTAGTAACCATTTGCCGCAACACATGTTATAGTACGCCCATACTAGATATAACCTTAGAAATTGACATTTGACGATTAATGTTTAGAAGTGCCCAAATTATCCAATATTACGCAAGGAACAAAAAAAAATTGAAAAATGAAAATGATTTAATTCATTTTACAAATTTTTACTAACAATTAACAATTATGGGTAACACTACAATTATGTTCTGTTTAGTATTGGTGTACTATCATAACGACATGTTTCATAAGCGCGGCCCCCCTTTCTTTCCATTCACAAACATTAAATGTCAAATTTAAATTTTAAGGTTATGTTTAGTATGGGTGCACTATCACATATGTAGTGGCAAATGGTTACTAACCTCATGTTTTATAAGCGTGCTTATGTCGGGTATTCTTGACTACACCATATTTATTTAGCGAAAGGTTAGATCCACGGTTTTTAACAATTTATTGCACGAACCGATACACTCTGTAGCACGAAAACACTAAGTGTTTGTAGCGAATTATTTCCGTTAAACAAACTTAACGTTACCTAGCAGCTGGGAAGCTGCAGTTTAAATGCACAGCACTTCAATGAATTTTCTTAAAGTAAATTTAGAAACTGAAAAAATGAACTGAGTATAGAAAAACTGAATAGAATGCAATCAATATGCTGGAAAAAGTAAACCGAACGAGTCGATATCCGACGAAAATTCGGATAAATTATTAATTTTTAAAACAATTTAAAGCAAAGAAGTAAAATTAAATAAATGTTACTGTAGAAAACTGACGTGTGTAATTTAATTTCGCTTATTTTAGTCCACATTCACTTTTTTTTTGTAAATGTGCAATATACATAATAATTTGACCCTAAACAAAACCACTATGTTACGCCATTGACGCTTGTGTATCATTCTTATGTATTACCTTATCAAATTGCAATTTTATATTTTTTCTACGTGTTTGTATCGAATTGTTTCCTTAAAAGACATATAACGTAAACCTAACAGCTGATTACTTCGTAGAATAACTTTTATGTTCTCACTGTAATTACATTGTACTTCCTTTCTACACTTAAGAGTACTTACTCCATCATCTACACACTGCCAAAATACACATCAATCATCTGTCTTTTGAGGAAACAGGTCTACAATTACATTCAGTTCAACTGGTTGTCAAGGCAATAAATTTATGATAACTATTTATACACGGAAATCTACTGCCTGTTTGCGCAAGTGGATATTGTCTAGCTTCTACATTCAACATAAGGATTTCAAATGAACTATGTAGTTGTATCAGTTCTACTGAACTCTATGTCATTCAGGGCTGATTAAATGAATTAATTCTATCTATGAAATTTACTTACTGATATATTCTACACCCATGTATGTGTGTAATTTACTTATTTCCTTTAACTGTCAGTTTACATTCAGCAATTACATCAGTGATTTTCATTTTTCATTTATCTTTCATTTAGGGTAGAGACTTTATGCCATCAGCATTTATTTTTCTTTAATATTTACTTGAAATACGGACAGTTGCACATAAATATAGGTTTGGTTAAGGCGATATTGCTAACTTAGTTGATCCAGTACACACACCCGTGAGCTTAACGGTAAACTTTTCTTTTAGTTTTACTAATAATTATTTGAGTAAACGTTGAGTAAACAATAACGTTTACATATAACAAATTGCTTTGATGTGTTACTGCTTTCTCCAGAATTGGAATTCTGATATTCCAATTTTTGATATCTCGTTTCGTTAATTAATATTTGTATCAGCTTACACTGATTTGTGTCTTATTGAATAAAACAATAAATTGAGTAACTTAAAATTTGATTTCTTTTATTTGTTTCCTAAATAAACGGATTTTTAATTACTAAATACTTACCTTTTTATTTTAATTTATCTGTGACTTTGTATATGTGATAGTTAAAATTTTCTCTCTCAGCTCCCTTGTCTCTTTACTCCTTTTTGGATGTTTAAAGTTGTAGTTTTGAAAATTCATACGCTTATTATTATTACCAACGTATATACTAGTCCAGTGCAAATAATAAATCCTATGGCCACGCATCCAAGCTGCTCTAATTACTTCGCCAGTTCCTAGGTTACACTTTCTAGCTTGTGCTATGTTAAAGTCTCCCACTCATAATCGGTCTACAGTATTGTGAAAAGCCAGAGATAGTCAAGATTCTGGCCCCCGTTACAAAATACCCTCGCAGGGTAGTAATTAATAATATCTAATCAATCTATTATTTTTCAAACACAGTTCATTTGAGGTATAAAAGACTCCATAACATAACATTTATTCTAGAATAATAGATAAATAAAATTATGTAAAAGGGAATTAGACATTTATTTTCCACAGGAAAAAGTTGTAGTTTCGGTGAACATAAATTAGATAACTCTCAGCTGACTGAGACAATGGCGTGCGTCAAATTTTTAACTCAGGGAAATTCTTGTCACAGTTTTGATAAAGTATAACATGAGGATAGAAGTATAAGAAAGCATTGCAGTCATTATTGTTTACCCTTAACCACCGTAGTGCAAAAAGTTTAACGTTGTCAACCGTAGTGCGGTCTCAGTAAGCGTACATTACTAACAGCCCTAATTATCAAAAATAATACGTTTTGTGTGCTGAAATTTCTGTTATACCGAGTGTCAATTTGAAGACTTGCCAGACCTCATATCTTCGAAACTATAGCAGATAAGTAAAATTTCTCGAAACCGTTTCTAGAACATGGACAGAGAACCCCTATGACCCGCAGGTCAATCTTCTGCAACTCACTCCTTAGGTTCCAGCCACTTCACCCTTATTTTTTAAATTTCACTAATCCGTGGGTGACATAGCATTGGAAAGCCCTTTAAAATTGCTGTTCATCAGTAACAAACACAATGTTAATTAATCGATTATTTGGTGAAAAAATAAAAAACAATTTCAGTAACTTTAATTGTATGTTTACGTATTTATCGCTACTAATATCAAATCAAATCACTCAAAAAAATCGTAAAAAATTACGACCTATAAGTCAAAAAGCACAAAATATTGTTTATTTATCAGAGGATTTCTTATTAAAGGAGCTTTCAGAAAACTGGTGTTTGGACATTTGCGTGTAGAATTCCCAATAATAATTCTTTTTTGCAAATGCTTGATATCAAGCGGACATCTTCATATACCTCTATTGTGATTCTTTAATACTTTAAATCTCTTATTAATTTTTCTAAGATGGTTGACATCACCGACGAACGTGTTGAAATTGTTTTTATTTGTTGTTTTAAAAACCGCTGTGCTCGACAAACTGCTACAGCATTCACATCCTGGAAAAAACGTAAATCATCAGTATGTTTTAGCCTAGTTTTAAAATTTGAACAAACCGGATCGGTTATCGTTATCAATAAAAAAATAATTCTATCTCGACCTCTTCGTCAAGCTAGAATGGATACCACTTCCCCACTTCGCCGGATATCTAAATTAACGGGGGTTTTGCCATGAATCTGTTCGCAAAGTGTTGAAAATACACAAATTTCATCCCTAAAAGATCCATATTACTTAAGCACTTGACGATGAGTTTTGGGAAATTATGACCAATAAGGTTATAGGTGAGCCCGAATCAGAGAGAAATATTTGTTTTAGTGATGCATGTACCTTTTACCTTAACGGTTAGGTCAACAAAACAAACTGTCGTTATTGGCGTGATGACAATCCTCGTTTTATTAGGGAATACAATACACAGTATTCTGAAAAAATTAATGTATATGCAGGTAGTCTTGGAGATTGTATTATTGGACCATTATTTATTAATCAAAATTTCTATGGTGAGCTCTATTATCAACCGTTATATGAAAAAATACAGCCCCTTTTAATTCACGAATTGGAAAATCAAAGAGATGAAGAGCATGAACTAGTTTTGAATTGCAATTTGTTACATTTTTAACAAAACGGGGCCCTCCACATTATACTCTACGTGTTAGAAACTGGTTAGAACACAATTATGAAGATCATTAGATTGGTTGAAGAGGACCAATGGAGTGGCCACCCCGGTCTACAGATTTGACTCCATTAGACTTCTTCTTATGGGGTCACTTAAAATCAGTGGTCTATAAAACTCCAGTCTATTGCAGATTTGCAGCAACGAATAATTGAAGAGTGTCGAGCTATTACGTGACAAACCTTTGAAAAAATACCACATGAGTTTAAAAATAGACTTTATTATTGAGAATAATGGAAATAATTTTGAGAATCTAATCTAAGTTCGATTATGTGATTTTTAATATGAGTGTATAATTCTCTATGGGTTGTTGTTAAGTTTTTCTGTTCATTTTGACTGCCTATTTGTAAAGATGAGCTGTTTCGGGAAAATAGTACCTAATTTGACATTTAAAATCATAAATTGATTTAATACCATTTTTCGTATTATCTAAACAATACTCGATTAATTAACGTTTGGTTTGGTACTGTTGAATAGGATTTTTAAAGAGTTTTCCAATGATTTCTTTACACACGGAATAGTGAAATTTAAAAAAATAGGGGTGGGTGGGTGAGTTGCAGAAGATTTCTATATGAGTCATATTGGTTCCCTTCAACGTTCTAGAGAAATTTTACTTACCTGTTATAGTTTCGAAGATATGAGGTCTGGTAAGTTTTCAGATTGACACCATGTAGAATAGACAAGGGTCAGATGTAATACGTAAAAAAAAACATAATGTGTATCATAAAACATTTTGTGCAAAATTAGTAGTAGTATTAAAAAAAATTAATTTCATTTTCTAACTTTATGAAAATATAAACATCGCAAGAGGTAAAAAGTCAAAGATTGTGTTTACATAATAAAATACTTATCTTTTTTGAGTTTTTTAATGGTGTATTTTAAATTATACAATCTAAACGTTTCGATAACACTTACTGTTATCTTCGTCAGTAGTAATATCTGTTAAAAATTGTTAAAGATCTTGTCAACTTTGACAAAATTATTTACAACATCTCTAACAATATGTTATCGAAACGTTTAGATTGTATAATTTAAAATACACCATTAAAAAACCCAAAAAAGATAAGTATTTTAGTATGTGTGGTAATGGTGAAAGTTTACATTTTCATATTGTGTTTACACTTTACATATATTATCGAGGCACACTCCAAATAGGTAGGCCTGTGGGACATTTTGCACAAATAAAATGTTTTCCTCTTAATTCTTGATGGCCAGGTGTACCATATTCTTGGTTTTTCTAGTTTCTCCTTTACAGCCGCTTCTTCTTTACGGACAGGGAGTGATGGAATTCTACGAATTGTAGCTCGAAGTTTACGCTTGAACTTTGTATTTTCTGCACGCCTATAAAGATGGGGTCTTATTAGTTTATCAGTAAGAATTTACAAGTATTTGCTTTTTCGATGTTTGTGTTATTTTTAAAAGACTGATACAGAACATGTACATTGACACCACTGATATCAAGCAGCCGAAAAAAAAAATTACCATTGTCCATCGTTGAATGCGACTATTGGAGGAACGTTTGGTACACTTTTTATCAAGCGCGTCAACCTTCCCTTTGTAGAATTATAAAAGGATATAATTTGTGGTTTCCCCACATCTTCATCGAAATATTGGGTATGATGCATCGAAGATAAAAATATCACTGCCCTGTATTTCTTTGGCACATAAGATACTAAAGTAGAATTGTTTGTGAAACCGTACCACTCTCTCTATTTTTTTGTGGTAGAAAAGATGGGCGTATTTCGCGAATGCTTTCTTTTATAGTTACGACATACCTAAGCCCATTTTCTGTCAGTTTTTCCGCTAATTCTATATACGAGAACCAGTTATTGTTAGTAATGTTACGATTCGTGTTGTGTATAGGTTGTTAAAGCCTCAAAACAGATTGGGTTGGTCTGGAAAGCATCTGCAGTGAGGCCTATACATTTTATATTTACATCTCCCTCTGAAGGATATGAGCATTTCGTTGATAGTCATATTAGCACCCAATGAGTAAACACTTTGACAGTTAGACACAAATTTGTTGAGTACTTCTGAAACTTGTGCAATTAAATCTTTTGTTACCTGTGGGCTCTATCAACCGGATTATCGAAGCGTAGTGCTGTAAGCAAAGCTGAAAACCTATTTTGCTCATTATGCATTGGAAAATTTGACGACCTGTCCCATTCGTAGCAAATATTCTCTCGATTTCTTCATGGTTGGACATAAAAGTTGGGGTGTAAATGAACAATCCGATAAAATCTTTTAAGTCGGTTATGTCTAAATCTTGCACTTCGGATCTTTGTTTATTTTTGCATTTATCTCCAATACTACATTTTTCCATAACAATATAACTTGCAGCAGATCGCCCGTAAACAAGAGGTTCTAACAAGTAATTGAGTCAGCCTTAATATTACAATATTGTGCTTCTGCAACGAGAAATGAGATTTTGAGTTGGCCAATTGTAACGATTTATTCTATAAAAAGAATTGGCAAGTTGGATAGTATCTTCGCCACCAATTTCAGTTTCGTTTGTTTGGTCACTAATTTCTCCTGCTTTTTTTGGATGTAGTAGGATTCTGACATCCTGAAAGATAGAATAGAGCATGAAAATATAACAAAAGGAATACTAACATAAACACCGTAGTGCCGTCACTGAGACCCCTCCATAGCTTTAGCCGTGATTATATCGCAAACCGGTACAGGTGCCACCCCCAACTGAGGATACGTTCATTTGAAGGTAGCGAGAAGATGGCCTGATTTTATTACAGTGGTGGAAATATATATAGAAATAAATATCTGACGCAGTCTCCATGACCGCAATGCGGTAGTAAAAACTGTATGATAAAGGGGACAACATGAGTTTACTTTTTGAAACGACATAAATCCCCAGTATAGTTAAAAGTAAATCTTATTTTTCACACTTAATTACTTTATGAAACAGCTAAAACCATTTAAAATACACCAAAATCAAGTACAAAAATTAATTAACTTATTTAGAATTACAACTCATAAGTTAATTATTCTTTTGTTAAAATATCAAAACTGTGATATGGAATTAGCCTCAAACCCTACAAACTGAAGACGGTTATTTGTACTAAAATTTAGATTTTCTCATAAATTAAAATCGATTTGAGCTAAGCTTACTATATTAAACGCTTTTACAATTCCGAACGTGTTAGAGGCTGTATGAAATCAAAGGTATTTTCCCTTTTCACCCCAGAAGTGGTTCTAAATTTTTCATCTCACTCAATTCTATAGCTGTGATATACAATTGCCCAAAATTGAACACCACTAAATAAACACTTAGGTATTGTGTTTCAATAATAAATCTTTTAGATAACGTTTACTTTGAGCGCATATTTATGATCAGGTGGTTTGTGAGATTTCTTTGTCGTGATGTAACACAATAATCTTATCGACAAATTTAATTTTTTTTAACTGTGCATATAATCTGACTGTAATTACCACATCTATAATTGTCCTTGATTGGCAATTAGATACCCTTCTATATACAAAACAACACAAAAATTAAATCCGTTTAGCTAGCAAGTCCACGTGCGCATGTATCCTTAATATGAGATGTCTCGCTAACTTTTCGGAGCGTGCAATTAGGTCTAGTAACAGTAAAACTACATGTTACTAGTAATATAAATTTTACGTCGGGAAGGGAAGACTACAACAGGTAGGTTAGGTCAATGCTCGCGTGAGCCTTGACCTAACCTAAAATTTTATATTGTACGTGTATTGACATAACTTAAAGTTTTTTGTGAACTAATCTAACCTAATACGCGGCTATCCTAACCTAAACCGTTTATTAATCTAACCTAATATTCTACGTGTATTGATGTAACCTAAAAAAATTTCCGTTGTGTATGCGTGCGTGCGTGTATGCGTGTGTAATGGGTTTTTCCAATCATTAACATAAAGTAATTATTTTAAAGATTTCCCCAAGATGTGTAACCAACAACTAACATTGACCTAACCTAAAACGTGCATCTATAATCTAACCTAATATTGTTCGCGTATTCACCTAACCTAAAAATTTTTGCGTGTGTGTGTGCGTACGTACGTGCGTGAGTGCGTATGTGGGTGAGTGGGTGTGTGTGCGTGTGTGTGTGTGTGTGTGTGTGCTGCGCGCGCGAGTGTGTGTTTTTGTATTTGAAGATTGGTTTGTTGTACCCAGTAAGCTAAATCAAGCCACTATTTTTGAATTGACAGTTTGTTTTGCACGCTGTAAGTTAAATCAATTTGGTATTTTCGAATTGTGGGCTGTAAGGTAAATCAATTTGGTATAAAATGTGGTATCAAAGTTGTAAATGTAAATCGACTTGTCTGTCTGTCTTTTATCTAATTTCAAGGTCTTTCAATTAATTAGGTAATTATTGTGTTTGAATAGGGAAAGGTTGTTATTGTGGTTACGTAAGTAGAAAATGCAGAATAATTACTTTATATTAATCATTGATGGAAACCGTTAAGTACTATATTTTGTTCATTTATAACCAAAACGTAGAAAGTGAATGTGCTATGACTGTAAACAACACATCGTGGTTTAAATCTGTTGTAAACCTCCACGCGAGCAACACACCCTTATAGCTTAATCCATACATCTACAGTGTTATGTAATTATTACTATTATGGTTGTGTAATGATAATGATAAGCGTTGGGTAAAATAAACTAAGTCTTATAGTTGCCTTACTAGATGGAATCGGTACGTATATTGACCTAACCTAAAGCTTAGTGTGTACTAATCTAACCTAATACGCGGGTATTGACCTAACCTAAACCGTGCGTTTATTAATCTAACCTAATATTCTACGTGTATTGATATAACCTAAAAATGTTTCCGTGTGTGTGTACGTGCGCGCGCGTGTGCGTGTGTAATAGGTTTTCCCAATCATTAACATAAAGTAATTATTTTACGGATTTCCCCAAGATATGCAACCAACAAATAACGTTGACCTAACCTAAAACGTGCATCTGTAATCTAACCTAATATTGTTCGTGGATTCACCTAACCTAAACATTTTTGCGTGTGTGTGCGTACGTACGTGCGTACAGGCGTGCGTACGTGTATGAGTGAGTGGGTGTGTGTGTGTGTGTGTTGCGCGAGCGCGCGAGTCTAACCTAATATTCTACTTGTATCGATATAACCTAAAATTTTTGAGTGTGTGTGCGTGTGTGTGCATGCGTGCGTGCGTACGTGTGGGCGTACGTACATGTGTAATAGGTTTTCCCAATCATTAACATAAAGTAATTATTTTCTGGACTTCCTCAAGTTATGGAACCAATAAATAACATTGACGTAACCTAAAACGTGCGTTTATAATCTAACCTAATATTGTACGTGTATACATCTAACCTAAAAATTTGTGTGTGTGCGTACGTACGTGCGTACATGCGCGCGTGTGTATGCGCTGAGTGGGTGTGTGTGTGTGTTGTGTGGGCGCGTATTTGTGTTTGTGTTTTTGAAGATTACTTTTTTTGTACGCTTGTAACAACCCATTTAGAGTTGTATTAAAATATACTTTAATTTAAGGTCTTTCATTCGTTCTGTTGTAAATATATATGAAAAATTTTAATTAGTATTGAAATGTAGGTATGTGGTAGGCAACTTAATTTGCATATCTTCTTAGGTGCATACTTCTTAATAGTTTATACTCCCTCTTCAAACTATTTTTCTGCTCAAATACGTTTGCGCAATGCGTCATCATTGACTTAATTCCTTGCGCAAATTTCTTTGCGCACGAGTACATGATATAACTTCCAAAGCATCCATTTTTTTTACTTCCTGATGAAAGTGGTGTTGTTAGAAAGCTTTTTTAGGTTTTTCACCTGAATTTAGTTAAAGTGCCATTGATTTGATGGTAAGATATCTTTTAGCGCATTATACAAAAAATTAAAACATTTGCTCTTTTCAGGCACTTTTATTTTAGTTCAGTTTTATTTGTATTTTGATTACATGTTAAGTACGCAGATAATTTTACTGTACCGTACGCTTTCATTTTATGATTGCAATTTTTGCATTCAAAACTTCAAAATAATGCAATAAATATTGGATTCAAAATTTCAAGAAGAAATTGATGAGATAGAATTTCCTTTCATGGGTTGGCTTACTACGTAAAACATTATTTCAAGATATTGCGCAATAATGGTGCAAGGATGCCATCACCTTGGTTGACCGTTTCGTAAACATTTAGATACCAGAGGTTGTTAAAAAATTTGTGTACAAAAATTTTACAAAGGTATTTATGTAATGATTTTTTTTGTAATTTAAGGATAGTTTGAAGATATATTTTATTTAATCATGTCACATTAACTGTTAATAAACATATTTGTATATTTTTATTTTTTTACATTTTGATAAAATTTTTATTGTTAACAAACTCGGTTTAGTTATTCCGACATTATTAAAAAAAATAATTTGGCGTCCGAGATCATTTTATTAGTATTATATTGCATTTTTATTATTTATGTTAAGTGAAAATAACATAGCAGATTTAGTGGTAATTAAGCAAATCATAAGATTTGAATCGACCCAAGTTAAACTACCGACTTGAGTCAAAGTCACTATTTGTGGTGAATGGTTAGTATTTCCAGTCAGTTTGACGATTTGTGTTTTGAAGAACTTATTTCTTTATTACACTTATTTCATTATTACATTTATTTTGTATTAAATTTATGTTTTCTTAATTTTATTGTACCATTTATATCACAGTTATTATTATACGCTGTAAGCTAAATCAAGCCGCTATTTTTGAATTAAGGGTTTGTTAAATCAATTTTGTATGAAATATATTATCAAAATTGTAAATGTAAATCGACTTGTTCGTCTTATCTTTTATCTAATTTAATGGCCTACTTTAATTAGGTAACTATTGTGTTTTTCCGAATATCCCCTGGAGGCATTTGAATAGTGAAAGGTTGTTATTGTGTTACATAACTGGGAAATACAGAATAATTACTTTATATTAATGATTGATGGAAACCGTTAAGTACTATACATTGTTCATTTATAAACAAAACGCAGAAAACGAATGTGCTGTGACTGTAAGCAACACATCGTGGGTTAAATCTGTTGTAAACCTTCCCGCGATCAACACACCCTTGTGATATCTTGATCCATACATCTACAGTGTTATGTAATTGTTACTATTGTGGTTGTGTAATATAATGATGAGCGTTGGGTGAAATAAAACAGTGCTATAGTTACCTTACTGCATGAAATCGGTGTTAGTTTAAAATCGAATGTGTATTATCAAAATTGGAAATGAAAATCAGCTTGTTTATTTGTCCATTTTCAAAAACAAAATGTAAAATAATGAATAGTGATATGATTTCGAGTTTGGTTATATTTGTTGTTGTATAGGCATTTTTACTAATTTAACTGTAAAACGTATTTTGATCACTGTATGCTAAACGCAGCAATAGTGTTAAACGCTAATTTGATGTTCGTATATTGCCAGCAAGGCTATCTTATAAGACAGATATGGGAGCGTGTGAGTGTGTGTGTGTGTGTGTGTGTGTGTGTGTGTGTGTGTGTGTGTGTGTGTGTTTGTATTTGTGTTTGTAGTTTTTTTTAAGGCTGGTTTTTTTTGCATGAAGCCAGTATTTCTTAATTGAGAGTTGGCTTTGCAAGCTGCAAGTTAAATCAATTTGGTATTTCTAAATTATCGTTTGATTTAAGCAAGCTTTAAGTTAAACCAAACCAGTATTTTTGAACTGTAAGCTGCTTTTCGCAAGCTGTAAGTTATGATTTGATTGATTGGTTTGGTTGGGATTGAATTGATTTTCGGATGATCGACTGTTTTTCAACGCCAGTGCCCGCTGGGTGTCGGTTAGCCATATCTACACAGTAAGCGGTCACCCATAGGAGCTGGCTATATGCAGTGGGAGAATCGTTACCTGAAGGTTATGAAGAATTGGTATATCAGCTTCTTGTTTAATTTGATTGAGATTGATCTGATTGTTTGATTTAACCCAGTGTTTTGTTTGAGATTGATTTGTTTAATTGATTTGATCTAGTTAATTGGTTTGTTTGATTTGGTCGAGATTGATTGATTTGGTTTGATATGCATCGGCTGATTTGATTGGTCGAGTGATTTATTTGGTTAATTTCTGTCTTTTGAGAAGGGACGTCCTATACCTGTCTTATGATGTAGTATGGGGCCCCTATTAGAATACAATTTTAAATTTGCTGCGAAGGGGACGGAGATTTGACAAGGAGCAAAGTCCCTAGAACAAGCTCCATAGTCCTACACCTGTCTTATGCGTTAGTGTGAGGGCCCCCTTGCTAGAATACAATTTCAAATTCCCCGCCAAAACAAAAATGGGGTCCAAGATGGCCGTCAAAATAGGATAGCCTACAAAATTTCATTATGACTCATAACTAAAAGCAAATTGGCGGCTAACTTTTGGGGCGAAGACTAGATATCAGTTCTGGAGTAGTATATAGGGGGCGAGGACCCGTGACCTAGTTCCGGAGGCCTATACCTATCTTATGAGATAGCATGAGGGCCCCCTTATTGGAATAGTATTTCAAATTTCCCGCCAAAACAAAATAGAGGACAAAATTTAATCATGACTCATACTTAAAAACAAGATAATGGTACAATTTCCTTATGACTTACCACTGATTGACTTAAAAACAAAATAAGGAGGGTCCGTAACAAAGGGGCGGAAAGCCTAGAACAAGTTACGGTGTGCTACACCTGTCTTATGAGATAGCATGTGGGCCCACTTACAATAAAATTTCAAATTTACCGCCAATTACACAAGTAAAACAATCTTATTAGAATACTACTTCAAATTTCCCGCCAAAACAAAAACTGCCTACATTACTCATAATTACAAACCAAATGTGGGCCCCTTACTAGGATACTATTTCAAATTTCCCGCTATGTCCGACAAAATTTGATTATGACTCATAATTAAAAACAAAATGGCGGTTGAATGTAATGACTCAAAGCAATAGGGTTGTGGTACAATTTAATTGTGACTAATAATTAATTACAAAATGGCCGAGGAGTTTAATTGTGACGTGATAATTAAAAACATAATGTCGGAGGAATTTAATTATGACTGATTAAAAACAAAACCCCGCCCCAGAACCTAAGCCTGCCCCCACCGCCTTTGATTAATTATGACGTCATTTCTTATGCTGGTCCCATTCTACTTGTATGTATGCTCACAAAGTTTATTTACGTTTTTGTGAAATATCTTATACTTTTTTTTGTAAATGTTAATTTCCTTTTGTTACATATTAAAAGATTACACATACTATATAATTACCTATGAATATATTTGAAATTATATTTTAGTAAATAAAATACCCCTAGACCTTTCGGATGTGTATAAAATCAAAAACAAGTAGCCTTGTTTCGTATTGATTATTATTGGAAAAGCATACATACTGTTTCTTTTTGGTCAATTATTAATAAGAATGTATACATGTTTCGTATCATGACGAAGCTTATTCAGTGTAAATTACATAACAACTTGTAAATAGTAAGTTTATATTTGTCATTTCACATACTTTATTATGTTATTTACGAAAATACCCATATGGTAAGAAAGAATAAGTACTACAGACAAAACTACAGTGCAAATACAAACTAATAATTTTAAACTTTATTATATTTTGACTCCCGATTTGACCACGTTTCCGACGAGATACAAAGTTCGTACAAAAAGTGACCCCTATTATTTTTTGATCTTATTTCAGAATATGAAGTAATATTTTCAATATACCTTAACACAAAAAAGCTAAACACGCAGAAAGGCACACAGATTTAACTAATTCATACACCGAACTCTTTTTCGGTGATTAAAAAGGTTAATTCTACAAATAATGGAGTTGTTTTTCATTTAGCTTATTAATTTTTTTCTGAAAAAGACAAACAACAGGTTAATAAATTTCCGCACCTCCGTGAAAATAGAAGAAAATCATAGGCTCTAGAAACACCGAATTTATACGAACGGCATGGGCGTGCGTCATTACTTGACATGGTATCACATATGTTCGTATCTAAACATGAAAAGCTTCTAGTAGCTTCACCAGCCAAAAAATTATAAAAGTACCCATCCTGAGCAGATACGCCCATAAAAGCATTGCTGGCATGCAATTGGATTGACGGGGTGTAACCCACCCCGTGAAACTGGAAAAAAATCATACCAAAGGAGTGAGCAAGGATGGCATAATTATATTTAGGCAATAAATTACTGATCCTAAGCAGATACACCAACAAAAGCCATATTGAGTTGCAATGGGATTCACGGAGTATCATCCACTCTGTAAAACTTGAAAAAATCATAGTACAGGAGTGCACAAGAAGAGGATAATCATATTTACACAAAAAGTTACTCATCCTAAGCAGATACAACCACAAAATCCTTATTGAATTGCAATGGTATTGACGGGGTGTAATCCACCTCGCAAGACTTAAAAAATCATGGCAAAGGAGTCACAACGAGAGTATAATAATATTTAGACAATAAATTACTCATCTTAAGTAGGTACACCTACAAAATCCTCATTGACTTTCAATGGGATTCACGAGGTGTAATTCATTCCGTAAGGCTAGGAGAAATCATAGCAAAGGAGTGCAGAAGAAGATCAAATTATATTTATACAATAAATTCCTCATTCTAAGTAGGTACACCCACAAAATCCTTATTGATATGTAATGGGATTCACGGGGTGAAATCCACCTCTTAAAACTTAAAAAAATCGTAGCAAGGGGGTGCACAAGAATAGGATAATCATATTGACACAATAAATTACTAATCCTAAGCAGATACACCTACAAAAGCCTTATTGACTTGCAGCGGGATTAAAGAGGTGTAATCCACCCGGTAAGATTTTAAAAATCCATAGCATAGGAGTGCACAACAAGAGAATTGGCTTGAAATGGGTTTCACAGGGTGTAAATAACGTAAATCAGGACTAATGGAATTTGTCTCCGGAAGTAGCGAAACTGTAGTTAGTTGCACAAAAATGGCTACAATAGCAGTTAAAATGATTTCGTCCCTTAAAATTAATTACCCCACATAACGCTCAAAACTGCATCCAAATAGGGTATGCCACATAATTCAGAGAGATAAATATTTCAAACATAAATTTACTGAGCAGAAATCTTAAAAAAAAACAAATGAATGTGGAATATTAAATTTTATTGAAAGGTAACAACGATCGTGATTTAAATATCGAAAATACACATTCATGCGCTTTTTTAAATATCAAGAGTCATTTAAAAAATCGATTTAAACTTTACAAGATTTGGAACAATAAATTTAGTCTGATAATGAGTGGCCCAAATGAACACATCGATAGAGATAGAATATATGAAAAACTAAATACTACAAATTGTTTATTTTCTATGGACATAAATAGAAAAAT
This sequence comes from Vesta saturnalis, assembly GCA_036346205.1. Classification (NCBI taxonomy): domain Eukaryota; kingdom Metazoa; phylum Arthropoda; class Insecta; order Coleoptera; family Lampyridae; genus Vesta; species Vesta saturnalis. The sequence continues at coordinate 105,507 of JARFJB010001431.1, forward strand.
TTGTGCGGAAGACTCGCGTACACTTTCTAAAAATGGTTTTGAAGAAAGTTCAGAAATTGATGCAAACAATGTTTCTGTGGGAATTCTTTTTGCAGTCTAATAACACCCGATAAGTCTTTAAATTTTTTGCCGCCCATACATACAATTGCTTCACGTGCAAAGTCTTTTGATGGAATAATTCCTAAAAGCCTTTTACATTTATCGTCTGATGATTCATTAGCTAAGAATTCGGAAAATCTAACATCAACCTTGCCGTATTCAAATACAAACAGTGTAATATCTTACACATTTTGAGATTTCTTCAAATGCTTGGAATGATATTTTTATGGAAAATAAACTGTACACTAAATTTTATTCGTATTCTATTCAAAATATATTTAAAAGATTTATAAATTCTACGTGTTCCATAGTTATTAAAGACCAAAAATTTTTAAGAAGAAAAAATATATACCAAATATATGCCAAATGCATCCACACAAATTGTAAAAAGTTTATCATAATTTTGAACAACCAAAGCGGGTACGTGTACAGTCCTTCAGAGGATTATAATCATAAAACTTATTTAACGTTGTATGTCACAGGAGTAGAATGAATCGCAGTAAGAAGAAAGAAACTCAAACACCTAAAACCATCGCAGTACAAGAAAAATGCACCAAAGCATTTAGGTGGATCAAGTGCAGTTGGATATACATCCAAAACAAAGAATTTGGGAAATATAAAATCAGACTCTACGATAAGAAAGATAAGATCAGAATCTCTTGCGGATAGGAATCTGGGTAAAGATGCAAGGCTCGATTGTGTTTTCCATTTAACGTGAAATTATATAGCAATAAACAATTAGATAGCCTAAAAAAATAAAATTTAGCAGGAAGGTGCCTTACAGATATTTTGATGCTACTGGGGGAATAATTAAACACCCAGATAATAACACGAAGAAAAGGGTGTTATTTTATACCGCAATAGTGAATGATTGTAATACCCAGAGGATGGTGCCAGTTTTTAGTATGTTATCTTCAATTCATGATTCTAATACCGTATTCAAGCTATGTAACGATTATAAATTTTATTGTGAGCAAAAATTAAAAGGTGTTAACGGGTGTATTTAGTGACTTTAGCAAATCCTATGTATTTTCCAAAGCATTTAATAATATGACTTTGTATATAAACACATGTATGGACATTATTAACCCAACAGTAAAAACGCGTGATAAGTTCGTTACTATTCATTTGTGTTGCGCGCATTTCCTAATAATGACATGTGCTGATATTAACATTGCACAAATGAAAAACAGAAACATATACATAGACCTTATTGCATGCGCTATTTTGGTTTTTCTTTACTTATAGTATTCCCGAATAGGATAAAACTTGACTAACGTGCTAAAGCTCTCAGGAACACTGGGAGGGTTGAGGGATATTGTTAGGCTGCCGAGAAATGTTTATGAATGGCTACTTCAAATTGACTTAAGTCAAAGTTTGGAGGAAAACAGGAACTGGGTAGTGAATTCCAAAATTTGGTCGCCGTGTGGAAAAATGAAGATTGAGCACGGTTAGTGTGACACTATGGAAATTTTAGTGCGTAATTATGATGTGAATGGGCAAACCGAGTGTTCCTAGCGAAGATGGCCTGCAAAGATACTAAGAGTGTATTTCGGAGGCACACTTGCCATGCTAATAGCGATAGAACAAGGAAAGAACCGAAACTATTCTTCAAGAGGCTGTAGGTTAGAAGTCAGAGACGGGTCTTTTATAAGCCTTATAGCTCTTTTTAGGATGCGGTTTACCATATCACGAGCGTATAGGGGAGCACTGACCCAGAGGTGGGAATTGTATTCCAGATGAGGTCGAATTTGAGCCTTAGACAGTAAAAGGAGTTGTTGCGATGTGAAATACTATTTAGATCTGTATAGAGAGCCCAGTTTACAGACAGCTGTTTTGCTGGCTGACAAAAGGTGGTCAACCCATGAAAGGTTCGATGATACGGACATCCCTAACATAGAAATAGAGTTTGAAAACTTGAGTTCTAAGCCATTCATATTTACAGCAGGAAATGATCGGTCTTTCTTGGCGAACACAAAGCAACACTGTGTTTTGTCGGGGTTGAATGTGAGTAGATTATTCCTTTCCTATTCAAGGACACGTTGTAAGTCACTGTTGATTAAGGCTGCGATTTTCACCTTAACGTCCTGACCAGACTTATTATTGTGTGAAAACTGAAAAGAACTACAATGTAGAGTGCTGTCGTCTGCAAAGCAATGGATCGGGTTAGTTGTTGAAGAAATGAGGTCATTTATATATAGCAGGAAAAGTGTGAGAGCTATCACTGAGTCTTGGGGTACTCCCGCGTTAATAGTAGTTTCTTTCGAAAAGATTAAAGAATTAAGTGATTTAGACTTTTGGGTTACAAGCAAGACTATATTATTAAGTGATAAATATTTTAATGCAAGTTTTATTCCGTCAAAATCTTTGCGAGATAACCATGGGCTCTTTAAACAACAATGACAAAGCAGACTTCGAAAAAGTTAACACAAGTACCTGATCATGCATTTAATCTCATATTTATGTTGAAAATAGTGGCGCTCTTTACAAAAAATAGCCAATTTTACAAAATATACAAAAACTTAGTTGATAATAATGTCATATCGAATGAAAAATCAATTCCTAACTTTCACTTATGGGGAAGTTCAATGTTAAACATAAATACAATTGTCAACTAATTATTGGAATGCTACTTTGTTGATTAAAAAGCAAATGTTCTCAGAGGTGGACAAAATCTTAGGTTTGATAGGTTTCTACAGTTATATAGAAATGAAATAATATCATACCACACGGAATCAGTCTTGAATATTAAAAATTGTGGTTTATCATCAAGACAATGCAAAAACAAAATCACTCATCCCGAAACTGAAACTAATTCTCAGGAGACTTGGCATCGAAAAGCAAAAAATTCAGGAAGTTATTTCCCAGGTAGGTTTATAAAGAAAAACATTGTACCGCATTTCAATTTAAATAGTCCTGTTGCTGATAAAGCTGAAAGGCACTATGTCTCGGACGATGAATTAATAAAGCTTGATGATACCACCCGATGTTCTTATTGTGGACTCGGCAAATTCAATGAGATAACACCCTTCATACAGTGTGTTAAATGCGAAAATTGGTTATTTTATTTGTAAACGTTGTCAAGTGAATCTCTATGTTACTCAATTTATTAAATAACGAACTTTTGCATGAACACGCTATTTACCTGGAAAGTAGGAATTCAAATGAAGAAGAAAGAGATAAGGTAGAAAAAAAAACACAAAAGGACAATCTAACAATCCTGAATGGTTTCATCGAAGAAGAATGATGGAAAATTTAAATTCAAGTGAAAATTTATATACTACAATTATAAAATAAATTACAAGTATAAAATCTATTTTAACAGAAGAGACAGTCTTACAAATTTATGCCAAACAAGAAGGGAATCCAAATAATAAAAAGCGATTTAAGGGTTCATCCAAGATACGGATTTATCGCAGTTTCCTCAGATGGGTTAGTGGAAGACAAAGGGACCATTGAGATGAGATGCTCCTTTAAAAAACGATTTGAAAATCCAGATATAGCAAACTTAGATTTTCTTAACTCTGACGGAAATTTAAATGTAAACCATCCTTATTATTATCAAATTCAAGGTTTATTGGAAGTTTGTGATAGAAAGTGGCGTGACCTTATAATTTATACTTTTGAGGGTATAAGGAAAATAAAAACTATGGGAATGTCGCATTCTGGAAAAATTAAAACCTTCCAACTTTAGAGAAATTTTACTACTTTTACATACTGCCACACTTACTTTATCCACAATAGCATATCGAGAAAATAAAATGGAGACCATTTAATGATATCATTTTCTTCCAAATGGCCTTATGAATGACGTAAATTATTACCAAAATATATCTAATAAATGGGGTTACACAGTAGCAATATTTCGAGCTGTACCATGCCCAATAAAATAAATAATTAATATTAATTTATTATAATTAATATTAATTAATAATAACTATTAGTTAACTCGGAATGGACATGAGTAGTACCGTGGCACCCTTCCCACCACTTTTTTTACGTCACAAGCTCCGCCCACAGGGACACCTTCCGCCATTGTGTTTCTTGTGACGTCACCCTTGGGACACCTTTGGACGCCATTTTTTTTATATAAGCCTACTCTTATTTATATAGATCGGGTTCGCAAAAAGGTGCTACAGTAAATTATCGAAAACACCCCAAAAACCTAGGTAATCCATAATCTCCCATGTTAAATATTACTGTGAAGACATTTTCGGCAGTCAAGGCTTTTGGGATGCGTGCACTTCCCCTTATGTTCAAAATTAAGGGCAGCGTAATTTAACCTATTTGGATCTTCATAGAGAACATCACGACCAGCATTAACTTCACCGTTTTCGTCTTGAACGGTTATATAACTTATTAACAAATGAAACGCCAACACCCTCATACTGCTTCATAATAACACTTATTCGATTGTAATTATGCTTTAAAAAAATACATGTAGCGGAAAATGCACAATCTCTATTTGCGGCGATTATTATTCCACAGATATGGGATTATTCTTGAAATTAACTAATTTCCCCACACCACCTTGAAATACTACATAGTTCGTCAACAGCGAGAAAATTTACTCGAGGCATGTACATTGCGAGTAACATTATTTTTGAGTTACGGAGTACTGATCTTTGTGATATGCGATCTTTAAGTAATCACAGTAATAGATACAGCTACATACTAGGGGTTATCGGGATATTTAGCAAGAGGATCGCACCCGAAAGTATTCACCGTTGTTTTAAGAAAAGCGATAATCTTCTTCATATAGGTCAAATTTTGCAACGCGAGGCTTTCGGCGAAGGCTTTTTTGGCGATCCCCACTCCTAACCTCCACGAACATAACCGAAAAGTTGTTCACGGCTCTTGGCCCCTTGCCGTGATCGAAACTTGTTCGTAGACCTTCGTGTGTTGTCGTAGTATCCTTGCCGCCACCTAGCATTATATTTTAAAAGTATACACCTGGCCGTCAACCAACCGATCAACCTCGATTAAATTAAACAACTGGGGCTTCGCCCATTGTCCTACCCCTTGGATGTAAATTTGAATTTGTATTCTTTTAATTTTTAACACAACATAAATAAAGTTTGCCGCGGGTAGGATTGTAACCTACGACTATTCTAATAATGGGGCCTAAGACAGTAATAGGGCTTCACAGCTTGCCTTACACCTGTCGTGTAAGTTAGCATTAGGCCGCCTTATTAGAATACAAGTTCAAATTTCTCGCAATAAGCAATCAGAATGTAAACACTTAAATACAAATTCAAATTTCCTACCAAGGGTGCGAAGCCCCGAAAGCTTACGAAACGCTATACCTGTCTTATAAGTTAGAGTTAGGCCCCCCTCATTAGAATACAAGTTCAAATTGCCCCCTCATAGATGCCGACACAAACAAATTCAAATTTTTTGGTCTAGGGGTGAAGGCCTGAGAGTAAATTGCTAAGCCCTATATCTGTCTTACAAGTTAGCATTATGCCCCTTATTAGAATACAAATTCATATTTCCAGCTATATCCTGCAGAGACTTAAATACCAATTCAAATTTTCCGCCAATGGAGCATCGGAAAGGGGGCTAAGCCCCGAGAGCAAGTTGCGCAGATCTACACCTGTCTTACAAGTTAGCATTAGACCCCTTATTATTACACAAATTTATATTTTCCGCCAAGGGTACCACGACAATACACGAAGGTCCACGAACACGGCAAGGGCCAAGACCCGAGAACAAGTTGCGGCGCCCTACACCTGTCTTTTCGGTTATGTTTTGGGAGATTGGAGTGGAGATCGCCGAGAAAAAAAAATTTTTATTATTAAGAAGACACTTGTCATCTTTACATGCCATCTATTAATTCTTCCCAATTATTAGAATACAATTGTTATGACAGGGGCGAATCCCGCGAGCAAGTTCCCGTCTTACAAGACGGGAACAATATAATGAAATCTAACCTATAATTAAATGTATGGGCAATGTGGGATGAAAATGTTTTTAAAGAACACGTAACTCAATCCGACAGCTATAACTGGATTATATGTAATTTACTACTGTAAAAAGCCTGTTAATAAAAAAAAATGTGAATCACTACAGGACCGTACTCAAACACTTTATTACAACGTTTATCCGATGTACATTACAAATGCATTTATTACAATACTGATTATAACCAATTTTCGTTTAACTGCAATGGATGCCAAATGTATTCGCACTCAAACTGCATACTCATTGCAAAAGAACTAGAGATAAACATAGCCATAGTGTGTTCTCTGCTTGAGGGAATGCTTACCTTTACTGTTTGTATGTTTATGTGTTTTCAGTATCCCGTACAGTAATTTATCAAATATTCTTAAATATTATGGATGGATTTAATGTATGTATGTATTACACGCCGAACGGATACATAAAACACTAAATAAAGTTGTGTTCTAACCTTTTTCTTTTACTTTCCTTAGAAATATTGCTTTTGGTTTTGAGAAAAACTTTAGCTATGTACACTATAAGTACTACATTTTCTTTGGCTGTGAGCTAGAAACGATATATCACTAATGCCCATAAAGTTGATGAGTCAATCTATGACAGTATAGATTACGTTTACACCTCGCAAAGTACATGAATTAATTATTTAAATGCAGACGCATAAAAATGCAAACTTTTATGATTATCATGCTTTTTTATTTTATACAGATTTAAACGTTTCGGCAACAATTATAATCCTCAGTAAATCATAATAGTCTAAAAAACATGATTAAGTAGTCAAATAAATTTAGCGTGAAGATAACCCTGCTGTAACAGTTGAAATCCAACTATGGGATCTAATTTTGCTTTATTTTAGTGGAGATTAACAAGCTATTTAATAGATTAAACATTATTAAACCTCGTGAATCCCATTGCAAGTCAATAAGGCATTTGTAAATATGATTATTCTCTTATTGCAAACTCCTTTGCAACGGATTTTTCAAGTTTACGTAATCCCATCGCAAGTGGATTACACCCCGTTAATCACATTGCATGCCAATAAGGCTTTTGTGGGTGTATCTGCTTAGGATGAGTAATTTATTGTGTAAATATAATTATACTCTTCTCGTGCACCCCTTTGGTATTTTTTTACGGGGTAGATTACACCTTGTTATGTTAAGATTTTCGATATCAATTTTAAAATTCACAGTGTTGACGAATTTTGATCGTCCATATAATGCATTTGAGATCAACTTACTTTTCTTTTAATAAGGAATTTTTTAACAAACACCAGCGTTAGCAATAAGACTGTGTGTAAAACATCATGATATAACACCACCAATAAATTACTTATTTATTATATCTGTTTTCTTTTATCATATTTTCCAAAATTCTTATTTCATTTACTAAACCATGCACTGTACAGCATTGAAAATGTTTCTGAGTTAAAAGTAGCTAATTTATAATGATAATAATACTAATATTAATAATAATAATAATAATATTAATATTTATTTAACCACATCAAAATATTGCAATTTTTTGTGGAATGTCAAAATCCTTAAATACAAAAGCATTGTACAGGGTTCCCCATAATAGGCTACCCATTTTAATATTTGCATTAAAATTTTTGTAGTTAACAAAACAAACTATTTATTATACTAAATTACAGCTAACTCTTTGGGATTTATGATAACTTATAAATATTTGGCTAATTTAATTCTAACTTTTAAAAATCACGTCTTCTAAGTGACCTCCACCAACTTCAACACATTTTTCAATATTAGATAAAAAGTGGTTCATTACACGGCGTAGCAAACCTTCGTCTATTCCTTCAACTTCTTCACGAATTTTGACTTTGAGTTCCTCGATTGTACCTGGACGACTCGCAAACACTTTGGCTTTTAAATATCCCCACAGGAAAAATCGGTGCAGTTAAGTCGGGGACCTCGAAGGCCAAGGAAATCTCCGAATCGAGAAATGAGTCGGCCATTAAACATTTCTCGCAGAACACTCATTGAGTTTCTGGCGGTATGAGCTGTTGCCCCATCTTGTTGGAATAGTAAGGCATTGTTTAGTAATCCTCGTCTATTTAATTCTGGAATGAGGAATGTCTCTAGCATGTTTACGTAGCGCTCGGATGTTACTGTTACAGCGCGGTTATTTTCATCCTCAAAAAAATATGGACCAATAATACCAAAAGATCCTACTCCACACCACACAACAACTTTTGGATTATGGAGGTTCTGTGTAAACATTTCACGAGGATTTTCATTTGACCGGTATCTAAAATTATGTTTATTAACCATGCGGTTCAAATAAAAATTTGCTTCGTCGCTCATTAGGGGACTGTGAATTGCTCCTTGATGTAAATCCAAAAATTCTTGACAAAATGCTAACCTTGCTTCTTTATCTTGATTGCTAAGGTGCTGTGCCATTTGGAATTTATAGGGATGAAATTTTAATCCCTTTGAAGAATTCGATCTAAGCTTCCCTTTGATATTCCTAGAATAAGGGTTTGTCGATTAGCAGACCTTTTAGGACTTCTCGTAAACGCAATTCTAACTCTTTCAATATTTTCTGGTGTACGAACTGTTCTTCGACGTCCAGGATTCTTCAAATTTTGTACAGAACCATTTTCACGCCAATGACGAACCCATAACTTTAACAGCTTTACGATTTGGCGCGTGACCCCTATTGTTGTTATTACACTGACGCCGGAATGCACGCCTAACTTCTTCTATCGAATTGCTTCTTATGTAAGTTTCTACACAAAACACACGTTGTTGGACTGAGTAATCCATGAAAGTTCAAACGGATGTTGAAATAATGTCTCAAAGCACAAAAATTAAATAATTATTGACGAAAACTTCTCGTAGTAAAATGACGTTACACGAAATTATTCACTTATAACTTATTTGTGACAGACGCCTACCTGTTTAATAGTTAACTTAAATCCCAAAGACTACAGAAGATAATCCCACAGAGAACAACTTATTTAGTTATCTCTTAGGGAATTTATTAATAAAATAAAATGGGTAGTCGATTATGGGGAACCCAGTATAAGCATAAAAAAAACTAAATATATCACGTTACAATTAGTATTAACCAACATGTAACTAAAGGTGTAAACGACATTTATAAATCAACAATTAAAGAATAAATTTATCTTGAAAATAACCTTCTACTGTATAGTAACACTTACGAGTAAGTTATGTCTTAATTTGGCTTTTAAAAGATTTATAAGACAGTAGTTTGGTTGAATTTGGCAAAATATTGTAATTCTTTAATAGTAAAAAATTTTTTGAGATTTTGATAAATTACATTTCGGAATATACAAATTTTGACTGTTTCGGGTTTCATAGGTTTGTATGTCAGACTTTGTCAACAAAGTATCTTTCATGGCATGAATCTTTAATAATATGTAATAAATGAATAATGATGGTAGTGGCATAACACCTAAGTTGACAAAGGCATTGAAACAGTGTTCTCTAAACCCAGACCTGCTGATAACCTAATCGCACGTTTCTGTAATCTGAAAACTCGGATAGCTTCAGGCGAATTACCCAACAGCACAACTTCGTAAACAATATGAGAGTGGAAAATAGTTTTTAGTACTGAACCTTCAACAATATTGTTCAATCTTCAATAGTATGCTAGAGAGTTTCTTACACAGTTTGTCGATTTGGCTAGACCAGGAAAGACGGCAGTCGATAGAAACACCTAATATTTTCACACTATTTTATTGCTCATTGCTTTGACTGGGACTTTTTTAAGAATTAGTAGTGATTGGGTTTTTTCTTTGTTTAGCTTTAATCTGTTTGCTGCAAACCAGCATCGGATTTACCAGGGTTCATTGCACAATCCTGCTGCAAATTGTTGAGGTTACAATTTTTGTTTATGAGAGTCGTATCGCCAGCGAATTGAATACATTACTAAGACTAAAACACCAATTTAAAATCATTTACATAAGTAATGAAAAGGAGTGGACCCAAAATGGCGAGAATCCTTACGGCATCCCATCGATTATTATTTTTGCTGTATACCAACAATAAAAAATGGCATCACAAAGAAAAAGAAGAAATTAATCATATATCCTGATAATTTGTTTACATCACTTTCATTTGAACGTAAAAAACATGTTTCGGCTCCTGCACTTCCATTAGAATGTTTTGGAAAAACCCGAAGAGGAAAAAAAGAGCAAAAGGAGAAGAGAAGTAGAATGCAATGATTTAGAATTGCCAAAGATCAAGGCAGATATATTAGGTTCCAAATTAAATTCATGGAATATCCTTAAAGAAAATATCAAAATACCAGCACTTAGATATCGCTAAAAACAATTAGTACCCTTTTTAAAGCAGTGAGATTCATTAGTTACATGTAAAAATATTGTTAGAGGTAAAAATGGCTGTAATGATGTAACAAGTAAGGGGGTGAATGCCGACAGCTGACTGGATGAAGGGGTGTAATTGAGGTTGGCGTGTAGGGTGTATAGAATGACATAAATCACAATAGCGAAAGTCATACATCATAATTAGTTCACAAATAAACGCTAGTACTCCACAGCACTGTTCAAGAACTAAAAAAACTTGCTACTAAACCTGTGCGTTTTGTATTCGCATGCAATCAAAACAAAATAGCGTGAGACTAGATCAATTGTAAAACTCATCACACTTATTTACTTAAATTTGACTCTACTTTACTTTTATCGACGAAATTCGATACCCAAAAATTTGAATAAGAAAAAGTAGCAAAAAACAAATAATGAAATATGTCACTAATTGATCAGCGTTAAAAGCTCTCGTCCAAATCATAAACATCAATAATGGAATCGTCCGTGCAGGGCACTGCAGGGCCGTATAATTCGAAAAATTAATATTAAACTAATTAGCAACAAGAACGTAATCAAAGCTATTATTATCTACTAATGGATATCAACCGTAAGTATTGATAGAACTGTGAGATAGGGCTAAAATTACATATAATGCTACATACAACAATGAAATAATACGCTTAAAGTTCATTAACGTTACATACTGTAGTAATAAAAGAATAATCACTGAGTAAAATGTACAATTATTTGAAAAAAACAAATAAATTCGCTTCCGAACGGAAGTAATCCGCAATCTTCCTTACTTAAAATGTTAATAATAAACATAATTAATGGGTTGAATCTTGCGAGTTCAAAATTAACAGAATCAAATGTTCTTAAACCTAATTTTAATTATCCCTTATTCAACACAAAAAAAAAACATAATTTTGGCAAACTTTACAATGTAAATACAGTACACTGTGCAAAAAACAATAATCCTGCAGAATTGCGGAAGATCACAAACGCAGGATGAACGCGCTTTGGTAATCTATGCGCAAGCCTGAAGGACATCTGTATGGTACTAAACAACAAAAGAAACCGTGTTTATCTGCGTTTTCAGATAGTACTACAATTTCTAATGAAATTACAAAAACACCGAAAAATAATTACCTTAAATTTGTACAGATTTTCAGCCTAACCTTTTCTTCTCCAGTTCACAGCGGAAAAAGCACTTCTCGTACGTATGATCCTTCATTAAATGATCGGAAAGATACCAGTCGAATCTTCAATTAATTTGTGCTTAATAACGGAGCACGGCAGTGAAGAAAATTATCCCATCCTGTAAATTAACTTACAATCGCAAATAAACAACAAAATGTTTAAATCTTATCCAGGCGTCCTTTTGAACTAACTTCTTCACCTAGGTTTATGAACACAATTACTTACTTATTTACACGAAAGTCTTATTCTGCCGTCCTAAGGAAAAAGGTCCTAACTACGAAAAATTAGTTTTGAGATATTTGAACTTTTATAAATTTTTATATGCCTTTCTTGGGTTTTAAGTTAGAAGGTTCAAATTGGATATGCAGGTATAAACATTTTATACGTATTTAGTTGTGTGTACAAAACTTACAATAGTAAAAGCACTTTGATTTTTAAGCAGATCGGACCATTTTTCTTAGTAATATTGAGATTTTCAAGAAAAGTTGCAGATAGGACTCAAAATTAAGGCTAAACCAACAATTAAAAGTAACGTTCGTAAGAACATGTTTTATTATAAAATCCAAAAAAAACATAAATACAAAACAAAAAATAGTGTCTTAAAAAACTTTAAACAAATAGGTGAAAAACTCAATTTTGTAAAAGCCGGATAAAAGAAATTACACTTCTTCGGGTGTGCCGATCGCAACTGGTAAATTTTGCCAAAAAGGAAGGCGATTTGCAGGCATGATGGCCGTCAATTTTGCCAAAAGTCCATCTTTTCTGTCTAGTGCAACGCCTCTACATCGAGAACGCAAAGAAGCCTTTGGCAAATCTTGTTTTTCATTTTTTCGGGCAAAAAATCGAGTTCTAGAAAATTGCCCTTAAAATCAGTTTTGTACTTTAAAGACTTAGTGCCTCGTTCAAAACACAACCAAACGATATCATGTAAATAAACGCGTGGCTGCATCTTCTGCAGCTTATATTTTGAAGCAAAATCCGGCCAGTCATAAAACTGCTCAAGTTTCATTTCAATTACATCAACTTTCGAAGAATTAGCTGTTTGTACGGCGTTTACAAAATCGCTAAAGTCGTAAAGTTTACCCTTTTTCTTTAAAGACAATTCTACTTGGTGATGGAATGCGTCTGCCGACATAAACGTGTGGCCAGTTTCAAAATACTTAATGTTTAGTTCATTCACACAAACCTCCGAAGAATTCACAAGATGAACAAAAAAACTAAATAATGCCCAATTCTTGTTTTGTGCAGAGCAGTTGTCTAACCAAAGAGTAATTTTGGTTTCATCTCTGTACAGTTTAAAAAAGGCATTATATGTTGAAATTATATCTTCTTTGGATCTTCCGGCAGTTGCCTCATGCCAAAGAACTGCTAAAGGGTTTTTCTTTTGTTTTTTCCTATAGGGGCAAATGTTTCATTAAATACAATGATCCGCTTTGTAAATAACACTTCCTTAAACATATCGATTCTAGGAATCATTATGACCTGCAACAAAATGAAAGGGATGAGTGCAACATATAACAAAAAGGAAGGAAAATGCACCTTTTCCAGGTCTGCAGAAAAAAATGCCATCATATTTGCCTGCATCCATTTTATATTCTTCACGAGCAGCTACATACTTGCGGTGATGATTATTCCATTTATGGCATTCATCACAAACTCTGTCTTCTTCATGGCTGCTTTTCTTGTGATTGTCATAGATTTCGCATTGCCAGCACTCCTCATGACCTAATTTCGCGAACGAAATGTTAAGATCATCTGACACCACTTTTCTATATAATTCATAGGATACTTTAAAATTGTTGTGTGTTTCTTTGAAATGATTGTACATAAATTGTATAGTTATATATGAGGGCAAATACTTCTTATTCGGAGCATGTTCACGTCGATAATGTGATAAGGTTGGGTTAACAAATTCACGTGGTCGATGATAGACTGACTGACTGTCTGTCAATTTTTTGAGGACACGGTTGACGGCCTCTTTGATCTGCTTTTGGGGCTATTAAACACTGATTCGTATTACGCACATTTTTTTTGAAACACGGTCATTGCTAACATCGTATCCCAAAGTAGCAAAAAAAAACTTTTTGCATGTTTGGATTTCAGCTCCATTTTCTTTTTTTAAAAAGTATTTAAAGGTAAATTTTCGTAAACTGCTTGTTCCTGCTGTTTGCCTTTTTTTGTCTTGTTTTTTTATTAAACTATGAATAAAAGTTCTTCTGTCCTTCTCACTAAGCTCCCAAAACTGTGAGTTTATATCATTCTGTCGTTCATTACTTAATATAGAAACACATTTAAACTTGCATTTTCAGAGCAAGGTTCCTTCACCTTAAAATTTACACTTTTCTGCATTTGTCTAATTTTCTTTCGCTCAAGTGGTGGGGTATCAAAACATTGTCTTTTTCTTATTTGGCCTTTCTTCGTAAATTTTTGATTTTCTTGTCTTTAAGCAACATTCATTACTCTGTCAAATAGATCCGATAAAATATTTCCAACAATATCATATTTGTTTTCGTTGGGTTCAATCACATCGAGATTCGTACATTCTATGATTTGTGCAGGATCGTCTGGATCGGAATCGGATGAGTCGTAATCTTCGCCATTTTCCAATACAAAATCAGGATCGTCGGCTACGTCATCATTATATTTAGTATTTGTTGCCTTTCTTCGAAAATCAGCCAACTTTTCTTTTAAACTTTTATTTAAGGCAAGGTTAACTAATCGCTTACTTCTGCTAGACATTCTAAAAAATTGTAAAAGTAAGTAAAAGTGCAGGCTACTAACTGAGGCTAATTAATAGTTTTATTTCTGAACTTACCTCTCCTAAGATGTTATTACAGGCACTTCCACTAACCATTCACTTTACAGAGTAGTTAAATTGCACGTTTAACCAACCTCTTATTTATTAAATACAGTTAAATGCAGTAAAAATATCAAACATTGACCTAGTCCATAAAACCGCATGTCTGTCAAAAATTGACGTTTATTTTACACGAATCGCTAGCGCTACTAACATTGGGCGCGTTCACCAGTAACAAACTGTGCGTTCATAAATTCACCAGTCGACTCACCGAGTGCATCGATATTGGTCATTTTTGCCATTAATGTATGGCAAATACCTAATGAAGTATTAAATAGCTGCGGCAATAATAATTAATAATAAGGTAAGAAATTTGAACAATCTAAATCGAAAGAGATAGGACATTAAAAAATTTTAGGAATAATTATGATTATCCAAAGAAAGAAAGTCCTAACTGCTAAGAATCTGGCAGATAGGCCTTTCTTGCTTAGTATGTGATAGAAAGGACATTTTTACGTGGTAAGCGGCACATTTAATGTAGATAGGACAATCTACATAGTGATATAATAATGTCTTGGGGTGTAGATAGGACTTTCTTCCTTGGTAAAGAGATAGAAAACGTAGCAAGGTATACATAGGTTGACAAATGTAAAAAATCTGAAAATTTGCAGATAGGACCTTTTTCCTTAGGACGGCAGTATTATAGTAGCAACATTATTTACAGGAATTTATTGTCTATCTTTGAACAGGCCGTGGATACAATAGAGTGAATGACAACACTCTGGCATAGCTTTTCTAAATAGAAAAACCAAACATGGCACACGTATTTCAATCCGAATAAAGCGTAGAATTACTCAAAAAACTGGGAAAGCACTAAAACAGTATACCTCTTCCATGGAAAGGAAAATGTTATTACTACTCCACGAACAGCGACACTAAAACTTCCCCAGGTGGTTAAACCTTACTTTAATCTACTAGCAGTAAAAAGGGGTTAACTCCATCACAACACATTCAGGTAACACCGGGTGGAATGTAGGTAAGCTTTCCGCGCCCAATAACTACATCACTCGCCCCAAGATTCTGATCTGTTCTCCGCACAGCCTAACCCTGACTATCCCCAACTAATCGAAAAACAGAATACCCTTTGCCCCGTTAGAATAACGTCATCTTTAAACCGTCACTCTAAAAAAACCTTCCATACTAAAACTACGCACTGGACATTTCCAAAGAAAAAAATAATCCTGATACCTATAATTGAAATACAAACACCCTGTTTTTCAATAAGAAACCCTATTCTGCCAAATAAATTTTCTATAGTTGTCCCATTAACACCTTAATCCATAAATGAACTGGTAAGCTCGAAAGTGCGCAAGAATATTTAACCGTGATTGAACCTTATCGCTATCAGACTCGATAACAAAAATAAATGTAAGCCGACACATACTAAGTTTTTAAAACTCTTTATAGCTATAATAAAATTTAACAAAACTGTGATAACAAACCTTAAAATAAAAATCACGGTAATCTCACATTAATTCAAAATCCTGCATATAATATCCAAGTATACTGATTCTACGTCAAATTCATCCACACTTGACAATTGATGTGCTTTTTTGCGTGCTAATCATAAATCATATTCTAAACCAATGGAAATTGTTTATCGATTCATCTAAAACAAGCTGCAAAGCACTGCTTCTCTAACCTCCTGCCATCAATTCTAGAAGATCTCTACTATGATTAGTATAAATGGAAAATACGTTCGGATATAAAATTTGTTGCTCTCCTTGGAATGCACTTGGAATATGCCAAATAAAAAGCATTACGTAAAAACTACATGGCCTTCTTTTTCGTACGGGCAGAAAATATGTAGAAACTCATCAAGTTGTTGAACCGGACAGAATTTTCATACCACCTTTACATTTAAAATTATGCCTTATTCAAAATTTTGTTAAAGCAATGGGTACTACAAAACCCGCGTTTCTTCATCTTTGGAAAAAATTTCAAAGAAGTGACGATTAAGTGAAAGAGGGCGTTTTTACTAGGCCTGACATTCGAGCGTTACTCTGTGATGAAGTGATCGACAGAATTCTCACTGGTCAAGAAAGGAGGGGTGGCAGACGTTTCGTGGGATGCAATATATCTTTGAAAATTCACTTTTTAAATTCGCGCTTTTTCCCGAAAACTATGACGATTTCAGCGATGAACATGTCACCAAGACATCGTAAAAATGGAGAAAAGATATTGTGAAAAGTGATTTTGTCAATGTTGGCGGACTATTGATAATACCACATATATCAAGTAAAGCGACGAAAAACATCATAATTTTTCTTTCTTAATTACAGCCACAAAAATTATTTTACAGTTATTTTCATGTTTAATATATTTCTTTAACCTGAAATCAAGTATTTTTATCTCGAAAACATCCAAAAGGTAAAATGTGGTGTTCAGTGCATTCAAAAAATCTTTATATTTTACTTTATGCTTTTCATTTTCGGATAATTACTCATAATTTTCCAAGTTTATTTTCGATTGTTATAAATTTTAAGAAAACTGCTCAGTAAAAGTTTAGAACCGCAAAAACGATATTTCCATATTCTCTAATTTGTTTGATATGGCAATTAAACGAACTAATAAGAAGGATTTTCAACAAAGTTTTAAAGAAAATAAAAATCCATTGCTTATGCACAGCAAAATAGCAAATTGTCAAGACCCCCTTAAAATACAAACAATTATTGTATTATCTATTCTGTAACTTTTTAAGAAATAGGCAAAAATTGATAGCGAATAAATGAATAGAAATCAAAAATAAACGAAAAACCAAGGTATTCTTTCAAATCGGGCCGATGACATATCAGTTTTCGTGTATCTCCACTAGTTCATGTATTTTTCGTACAATCCGCTCCAAATCTGGCGACCCGGTATTCTATTATTCTATTATTCTATAGTCAATTTGCAGTATCTATTGTGGATTATTTGTTGACCAGTAATGGGAATTACATGAGTTCAAACTCTCATAAATAAAGTAAGTACTCGTGCTTGATTAGAACGGTGTGTGAAAAAAGGAATGGATAGCACTTCGGATACATGTCATTAATAACTATTTTTGCCAATGTCAAAAATACAGTGTCCCGGACTGACTTCACTATAGGTGTAATTGATGAAAAATTTATCTAATCTGGATTTTATGTTTTTGGATGCACCACTGCTAGGTCCAAAAAAGAGTTCAAGTACATTTTTAGTTTTAAAATTCTAGGCGGCCATGGCAATTGAGAAAAAAACGTTTTATGTAGACACAAAGTGCCATTTTGGACATTAATAAAGCAAAATGTTATTAAGAAAAGTTATTGGGAATGTGATTTTATGGCTATACGCAAAATTTCACAAATATCGGATCACACACAATAAATTCCTTTTTATCTTGTTAAAGTACAGATCAATTCGATGTTTGGAAATTTGGCACATAATCATAATCCCATATTTTCAACAACTTTCCTTAATGAGATTTACTGTACTACTGACCAAAATGGCAGCTAAGAAGGTTATAACAACACATTTGAGTTAAAGAAAAACATTTTATTTTATTCAATGTGGTATCCTCCAACGTCTACACACTTTTCAGCTCTACGGATAAATTCTTTATAAACATTGTGGATCATATCTTCAGTGACAGAATTTATCGCTTCCGTAATTTTTTGTTTCAAATTTGTTATCAAAATTAATATTATAAACACGCTGTTTAAGTTATCTCCATAAAAATAAACCCAATGGGCTCAAATCAGAACAACGATCAGGCCAGTTGATAGGTCCGTAACGACATATCCATCTGTCCAAAATGTTCCTGCAGATAATTTCTTACCAACACCGTTGAGTGAGCGGGACATGCAATTGGAAATATACACTTTGATTTCATTTCTTACTGCAGGCAGCAAAACATTTTGTAGCATCTCCAAATAGGTATGTTGATTCACATTTGCATAAAAAAATACGGACCGATGATTTTTCCATACATAACAGCACACCACACATTAACCTTTATGTAATACTGACTTCTAATCACAATTTTCAAATTAGCATTTTCTCTCGACCAAAATCTACAGTTCTGCGTTGGAAGTCTCCCCGAGGTTGTAAATTTCGGTTCATCCGAAAAAATGATGTTCTGTAAAAATTTAGATTCACAGCCTGATTTTCTTATATCCATAAGCAGAAGTCTAAACGCAGAGCATCATCGGCATACCTTAATTCATGCACACAAATCGGTTTATAAGGCTCTATTTTGTTTCGTTGAAAATTCTTTGTAAATGTGATTTGCTTGTCAACTGATTCAAGGGAAGAAAAAGCCGACGTAATTTATTCTCTCCCCAAGGGAGAGGGCGGGTTGCTTGAGCTTTCCTCCTTCATGATTCAACAGTATACACCTTTTTTGCAAGGGTAGTTTCGGAAATGTTTCCACAGAATTTAGAGCCAGTATTTTAGCAACATATTCTTCATCGTCTATCCTTTTCTTTTTCTTGATGTCATGTACGATATCGGTTCTTTCAAATTTTTCTATCAAATTTCGTACAGCATTAATGGGCATATGAACATCAGGAAACCTTTGTTGAAATTTTTGAATTGCAAAGTTATAAGAAACCTCACCGGTTCCATAATATTGAATGAGGTAAACTCTTTGTTCTAAGGTTAGCACTACTATTATCTCTGGGTAAAGATTGACAAATACGTAATGACAGTGACAAGTAACACGTAACTTCATTTACTTACTACGTTATCATGGAAGATAGGTTGTCATTGAAGATAACAAGATAATATGATTTAATCAATAACATGAAACTAGAAACATTCATGCTGGAATTTTTATGTTTTTATAATTTTCTCACCTGCTAAAAAGAATATTTAGACCTTTGTCTTAAAATTGGTAGAGTTTGAGACAAGCAAAATATTTTATAAAGAATGACATTTTTCCGTTGTTACAAATAAAAAAGTTTTCCTCTTGTTCAATCCATCCGGGTAAGGCAAGTGCCGTTTCGGACAGCAATACAGGAAATCTCATTATTAGAGTTGTTGAAAATATGGAGTTACTACTATGTGCCAATTTGCAAACATCGAATTGATTTGTATTCTTACAATATAAGAACATGATAAAAAGTACTGTATTATGTGTTTTCGCAAAATGATCCGATATTTGTGAAGTTTGGCGCATAGCCACAAGTTCACATTCCCTATAACTTCCCTTAGTAACGTCTTGCTTTATTAATGCCCAAAATGACACTTTGTGTCTACATAAATTTTTTTTTCTCAATTGTCATGGTCGCCTAGAATTTTAAAACTAGGAATGTGCTTAAAATGCTTTTTAGACCTAACAGGGGTGTATCCCAAAACATCAAAACCAGGTTAAAAATTTTTTCATCAATTATACCTATAGTGAAGTCAACTCGGGGACACACTGTATACTACAGTTCTATTAAAAAATATTGGGAAATACCAAAAAAAGCATCCTCTATCGACCACTATAAGGAGAATGTTTAAATCTCAATTAATATAAGAGAGCTCTTTTCAACGGTACTAGGTTCGTTAGTTTTGGTTAACTCATTTTTTATCAACGCTATTAAAACAACACCCATTAGTGTTTATATGTATGTTTATTTGGAACATGTTTAGTATAAATAAGAATAAATATGAAGACATTTTATTTTTATGGTAAGCTTCAAAACAATCGGTGTGAAAATGTACATTACACATTTTACACAGAAAAACTGTATGGTTTGGCAATTCTACGTCTCGCGCGTTTGTCAGTTTTTTTATATTACCAACATTGTGATAACTGTGAAAATAGACCGATCAACTATTTTTCAAAATTTTATTTTAGATATGTTCAAAGTAGCTGCTTGCTGCTATAATGCACTTAGCCGTTCTTTTCTTCCACTACCTAAATGCTCCAATCCAAGCAGCTTTAGGAATACTATTAAAATAACACCGAACAGCAGCATCGATCTCTTCCTCTGAAGAACCGTTCTCCCTCGTAAGTTCTGTTTTAGCGCAAAAAAACAGCCAAAATTCGCACATTTCCAGGCTCGGTAAGTAGTGAGGGTGTTCGATTACATTAATCTTGTTTGCAACCAAACACTGCCGAATTAGGCATGCCGTGTGGAAGGAGGCATCACCATGATGGCGCATAATTCCCTTCTTTGGCACTTTATTAAATACTTCCGGTAAACAGGGCCTGCGCCTTTCTGGTGAACAACTGAAGTTCTACCATGTTCGACTTCCTTATACCATGTGTGAATTGTTGCCAAGGAAGGGGCCTAATCGTCACATGTTGATGTTAAACTTAGTTCGCAGTCATATGCACTTAAATCTTTCTTAAAAGTAACAATAAGTCATTATGCGAAAGTGTTCTCAGGTTCCATTTTTTCGGCCAATGTCAAGTAAAGAGTTACTCTTACTGAGGCTACATTTTTTGTTTTCCATAGTCTGTCTAATTTATTAATTCTCAATAATAATGGCTTTTCCCTCGTGTTATATGAGAGATTAGCACAATGATCATTAAAACACAACCAACAAAACAGTCACTAATAAGACCAAGTAAATAGTGTAGTGTCTACCAGATCACCAACTAATTTTACTCTTGTTTTAATATGGCATTAAGGCCCCTCTAGATACCTAGACGAAATATAAATCGACCGCGGCGCTCCCTAGTATAGTGGAGTGAAAGTTTTTCAAAGTTTTACCTGGATACTTATCTGCCACAGGCAAGATGAGGGATTAAGTCAATATTCAGAATAATTTATGCAAATCCCTTTATTATTTTTAAAACTAAGGTCAATTTTATTTTATTATATAGGTACCTCAACTCCATCCTTTTCTTTAATTACACGTAATCAACATAAAGTGTTATTTAAATAAATTGTATAACAACAAATTCCCATTATTTTCTAATTAGTTTAATACCCAATGTTAAATTTAAAGAGATATAGGTAATATAATTCGGTGTAGAAAATGGCTAGATAACTTTCCCTTTAATCAACCCTAAGTATATCGCGTAATTACATATTGATTCTAATAAAATGTAGACAACTACGGGATTGCTATCAGTGTACTAGCATTTTGCAAACGATACTCAATCAAACAACAGTTGTGAATTTATGATTGTGTCTAAAAATGCTTAAAGCAAGGAAAAGTGTGAGTGTTCAAAGAAGAAGTAGGAGTGTGATCTTAAAAAGGGCGAGAGAAGCGTAAGTACCTATATACAATCTTATTTTATTGAAATATTCCCTTTGTTATAATTTATTAAAATGTCCTGTAATTATCATAAATAAAAAAATTATGTAAGATTCACTATTAGCAAATCCATCCAAGTGGCCCGAAATTCTTTTTTGTTAGTTTTCGAATGACAGAATATGTAAAAAAAATTATAAGGTAGATTTTTTTTATTGATAAATTCCTTTTATAGGAGATTGGGTAAGATTTCAATAGAAGCTTGCATCCACTCTCGTTCGGAAGACGAACCTTGTAGCATCAGCTTCCATCATAATGATGACGAAGACTTTTTGGTGTCCGATACTGATAATTGTTAAGAAATGGTGACGGACGCAGATACTGAACCCGAAGACCAATTTGATGTTTCGTTTGACGAAGACAGTTCAGATGCTTCATTATTGTTGGAAAACGATACAGAAACACAATTTATCAGGCCGCAGGATCATAGATATAAAATATTTCTTAAATGTGTTAAAATCACTAAAACACGTTGGTTTTGGTTGTTCTTTTTTTGATATAGATGTCATAACAGAAAAGATAGAAGGATTAGAAAGTACGTTTACATTTAAGTGTAATATGTGCGGAAAGACAGATGTGATAAGGACTGGTGGCACTGATGCTTCTTTTGGTTCAACAAACCGTGCTGCCGTTATTGGTGCTGTATCAATTGGGATTGGATATACCCAATTAGCTGAGCTTGTTGCGGCAATGGATATCCCACAGATGTCTAACGATACATATTTAAAATACTACAACAGCATTTTACCCTGGTTCCATAATTTAACCCAAAAATTGAGCAAAGCTGCAAAACAAGAAACCGAATCCGCAGAAGAAAAAAACGAGAGAACATTTCAATTATATATGTGATAGCCGACGGAGCTTGGGGGAAAAGATATTACCGTAGAAACTATTCTGCACTTTCTGGAGTTATAAATTATAATGAAATCTTCTTTTTTTTTATTATAAAGAATTTTTTCAGGCATCAATAATCGGAGTTAAATCAAAAAAGATTTTGTATATGGGTGTAAAAAGCAAATATTGCTGTTTGTATGCCAGAGGCCGTGATGAGGATGATCACGAATGTTTCCTGAACTGCAATGGAATCTGGTATTATTTGTGCAGGATTTGCAGAATCAATTTCACGGCATAACGTAGTTTATGGCCAATTGATTGGTGACGGAGACAATAGTGTATACAAACATTTAACACAAACTTCCCCGTACGGCCCTTCATTTTATATAAGAAAATACAATGTCGGAATCATTTGATTCGTAATTACATCAATAAACTCAACGATCTTAGTAAATACTGTCGATATCCTAAAAGGCGAAGAGATTAAATATGTAATCCTTTAGGCCGTTTCCGTAATGCAGTTGTGAAAGCGTTAGCGTACCGCAAAGTTGAAAATGGACCTATCGATAGCAAAATTGAAAATTTGAAGAAATATATATTAAATTGCCGTTTGCATATTCTGGGCAAACACGACAAATGTCAAGAATATTTTTGTAATGGCACTAAGAAGAACGAGGTAATAATAATATTTTTGAATAATATTAGTTTGTTATTAAATTATTTCTTTTAATTTAGGAGGATTTGGTTGATATATATTTAGAATGCGGCATGTTGCCAGTAATAAACACTATTGTAGAACGACCAAGCATCTAGTTGCGATACCGATACGAATCCAGCAGACACATACAATTCGATAGTTGCGAAATTTGTAGGATGTAAGAGTTAAATTTTCTTCAAAAAATTCATACCAATTGAGATGTGAATGTCCCAAATTAATTGTCGCAGGAAGAATGTAACAAAATGGATGTATTATTTTAATAACGTTTTCTTCTATGGAAACCTCTTCATTACTGTAGTTGCCTATTGTTTTGATTTCAGATCACACACTTGCACCCGCGGATAATGGTTATGGATAATGAATCCATCAGACCCGATCTTTCAAAAGATGAGTACGAATTGCGCATTAGTCAATGTTTGACTTATTTGGAAAATGTCGACAAAAAAAGAGATTAAAGAGGAACCATAATTATTATTATCAGGTGCAAGGAATTTTACATATTACGAAACGAGTCAAATGCTATTTTATTGTCAACACTGTAACAGGAATCCATGTTGAAGAAATTGTTACGTAGTAACAATAAATGTTTTGAACATTAAATGAAACAGTGTTTTGTTTTTTATACGGATACATTTTGGGAGGATCAGATGGTATAAAAATTAGAAGAATTTTACTATAAGTCTTTATTACCGCAATTAGTGGATCCACACAGATGTCGTAATTTAAATCTTTGAACTGTACATACGAAGGGTCTTTTTTATATTCTTGGACTAGGAATGATAAGAGTAGATTAGAACAACAACAGAAATTTATTTTTCAATATAGGCCCCTTGCTTTTCAATATAAGTATTACATCGTTTCAATAACATCTTTAACCCATTACAAAAATATTCTTTTGGTTTGATGGCGAAATGGCTTTCAACAGTCGCTATAAGTTCATCATCGTCCCTAAATTTCTAAAAAGCCACATTTAGCAACGGAAGCTTTTGAAAGTATTGACTTATGGGCTGGTGCATTATCATGAAGCAGCAGGACACTTCGCGTTAGTTTTCCGCGTCTTTTCACTTTAATAACATCTCTGAGGCGATGCATTAATCTTACATAATACTCTCCGGTGATTGTACCACCCTTCTTCAGATAATCAATCATTACAATTCCTTGGCAATCCCAAAAAACAGTTGCCATTATTTTTCCAGCAGAAGGGGCGACTTTAATCTTTTTTGGGAGGACTGGAACCCCTAATATGCCGCTGAATCGACCCAGGATCAAAATGATGGACCCAAGTTTCATCTCCGGTGATAAGTCGATTGATAATTAAATCTGGTTCGTCCTCCCAAAGCGCCAAAAATTCTTCACACTTCTCCATTCGAGTAAGCTTTTGAAAAGACGTAAGCATTCCATCTCGCACTGAACTTTGTCATGCCAAGATAATCGTGTAAAATTCTGAAAGCTGCTGTTTTTCAAACTCCTAATAAAGACGTTAATTGGCGCTTCTTTAATCTTGCATCTTCCAATACCGAACACTTTGTTTTTTCAATAACATCCGAAGTGATCATGTCAACATCTCGACCTGGATGGAGATCGTCATCTAGCGATTCTCGGCCATGATTAAACTGTTTTGACCATTCACAAATAGTCGACTTGGAAGGGCAATTATCCCTGTATACAATCAAAATTTCTTCACGAATAACTGTTGGAGATTTTCCTTGTTTTGTAAGAAACTTTATAACAGCTCGATATTCAAGTTTGTCCATTTTGAGACGGTACAACACAAACTGACAGATATTAGAACTAATAATGCTGCAATTGTTTTGTAAATTGCCTAGTCCGGGAATATAAAAACAATCCCTCGTATGTCCAATTAAATTTTAAATTGTTTTGTTTGTTCACCTCTATAATTTGTTTACAAAATTTTAGAAAACTTGGTTTTTTTCTTTTACACAAAATAAATAGAATAATTAATTGTTTTATTTTAATTTTCGTTATTTTAGTTTTAATAATAGTTTGAAGGATTCAAAGTTAATACTATTACGTTTCTGTTTCAATAGAAATAGGTACTTGCTAAGGAATACCTGAAGATCATTGTGCTCCCGGGTCACTGAATAAGCAGTCCATGCTGCTATATTTTCTAATGGAATTTCTACCTTATTGACATCAAAACATTTATCGTTTTTATAATGTTTTAAATAGTAAATTATAAATCTACAATTTTTTCAAAACTTTAACAGTTCGTATTTCGAAAAACCTATGTCTGAATATATGGCTTTTATTAAAAATATTATCAGTTATAAAAATTTTCCAATTTAATCACTACTGGGAAAAAAAATCAATAAAAAATTATAGAAAACTTATTGAAAATTAAAAAAAACCCTATATTCAAACATTTAGGAAGGTTTCGGGACGTTTTGACGTCGCGTTGCGTTTCTCTAAAGTTTCAGATAACTTCATAATAATATAAAAAGTTGGAACGTTTTTAACATTGCTCTTATGGGGGTTTGATGTGTTGCCTAACTATCTATCGAGACCCCTCTTAAACTCTAAATTGATTAATATTTTATTTTTGAAAGACTAAAACTAACAACCTTTACATTATACCAATTTTGCCTTATACACAGAAATCCTTATTATAGTTAATAACACTAGTAAAGAAAGGTTTGGTGCTTTGATTTCAATAAATTGTTTCCATTTTACTTTATATGCAAAGGCATTTACTCATGTGTCCAGGGTTTATCGAAATTGGTTCTCCTATAACTCCCAATTTTGTGAAATTTAACGTTCCACTGATCAGTATGATAGCTATTTATGGTATAAGTGGACAAAGACAAAGGAGGGTGCACGTTTTAAATGTAAAATACCTTTCGGTCAGAATTTAACCAAATTTTGATATGTTCTAGAACTTGACCAATTGATCAAATGTCTTCATTGCCCGAAAGCTCAAAGCTCAACAGTTTTTGATATACAGGGTCTGCAATATCACTATTTGATACTTTCAATATATCATAAAATGGACATTTTTGCCAATATTAACGCAAAACTTAGTGGAATGTTAATTTTGTGCTACTGGTTACAACCTTTTCTTTACTTTCATTATTTTTACATACACCTGATTACAGTGAGACCAAATATATGTATCTGAAAAGAATTATACGGTGGTATTGTTTTGATATTTTGGTGAATGGAAGTTAACACATATAATGTCCATTTAAATTTTATTGCAAGTTAATTCCCTAGACGTCCGTTATACAGAGTGTTTCATTTCTTTAATAGATTTAATTGAGTATATTATATTCCTAGTTAATTTTCTGATAACTTAATTGAAATGTCTATATTAAAATAAACATTTGCTAACTGTATATACCTACATAATAGTCACGATGTGTTTATACTGATACTGGGTGTCCAAGTACAAATGGTAAAGCGATATCTTAAACTTCATATAGGTACGGAAAAACCGTTAACATAAAAATCCCTTGCAATTGGATGTCGTTGCGAAATACAAAGCTTTTGGATACATAAAAAGTTAGATTGCTTCATTTATTATGCTCATATTTTCTAATAAAGTTATTTAAATTTCTTATTCGTTTAAACCAAAACCGTAATGTGGTATTACGCTTTTCTTCTGCTTTTATTTGTACAACTAGATTTATTCTGATTTTGACTTTTCTTTCCGATTTTCATTAAATTATTATGTTTTAATAAGTTAAAACCCACATTTTAATATTGCTGATTTTCTTAAAATAGTGGAGCAATTATAAATAAATATTTTCCACCATTTTAATGCAAGATGCTACTATTGAGCTAGCTGAAATATTCTTCAAAAAGTTCAAGAGCCAAATGTTGTTCAAGCCAGGTTAGGAGAAAACTTACAGCTAGAAGGGAAAGGGTTTTAAATGTAATTATCGTTCCCTCATTCCACGTTTGTCACATTACTATCTTAAAGAGTTAACTAAGATTTTTCAATTAAAGCTTGCCTTCTTATATACGGAAATGAAATAGAGGACCGCCAGGTTTCATATCAATTTGATGAAAACTACGAACCCGGTTTTAACGGGTAAGGATATATTCTCGCCTCAGAAATGCTACTCGTTACCAGTTGTGGATTGCATTTGTGCCGAATAATGAGGAAGAAGAACCTAACCCAATATTAGGTACTTATGCACCTGCAAGATGGTGCCAGAACTTTAGGAACTTGTTCTCATTGGCAGCTGTACTATTGGTTTTAGGATAAGCTAGGTATCAAGAGCTAATCAAATATCCTTCTACAAATGTTTTAAATCATATACTAAATGCAAATAATGTGGAGGTGATAGACATTTAACATTTGATTATACAACTTTTTGATTTCTATGACAATGGTTATATCAAGACCAAAAATTATTTTTTCTGCCTCATCAGTTTAGTTAACTGATATCTTATCAAGCTTAGATATTTTTAATACATTAAAATACGTGCATTAACGTTTCTACATAAACATTTCTTATTTTCAATGACTGTACAAAGCGGTAGTGATGATGGAGGTAGACCTGCGAAACCGGTCTGTCAGTGATGTGAACAGTGAAGACACTAGTATCTTAAAGAATTTTCTTTTCTTAGTTTTGCAAAATAAAGATGAACTTCGACAAGCGCCTTCCTTCTTTATGAAAAGAATCTACTGAAAACTTTATTAGAAAATAGTGAGCATAATAAATGAAGCACATCTAACCTTTCTATCTGTCAATCTCCAAAAGCTTTGTATTTCTCAACGGCATCCAATTGCAAGGGATTTTTTATGTTAACGGTTTTTTCCGTACCTATATGAAGTTGAAGATATCGCTTTGGTCCTTTGTACTTGGACACCCAATATCAGTATAAACACAGCGTGACTATTATGTAGGTATATACAGTTAGCAAATAGTTTATTTTAATGTAGACATTTCAATTAAGTTATCAGAAAATTAACTAGGAAGTTAATAATACTCAATTAAATCTATTAAAGAAATGAAACACTATTATAACGGACGTCTAGGGACTTAACTTGCAATAATAATTTAAATGGACATATATATGTTAACTTCCATTCACCAAAATATCAAAACAATACCACCGTATAATTCTTTTCAGATACATATATTTGGTCTCACCCTGTATATCAGGTGTATGTACAAAAATAATGAAAGTAAGGAAAGGTTGTAACCAGTAGCACAAAAAATAACATTCCACTAAGTTTTGCGTTAATATGGCAAAAAGTCCATTTATGATATATTGAAAGTATCAAATAGTGATATTGCAGACCCTGTATATCAAAAACTGTTGAGCTTTGAGCTTTGGGCAATGAAGACATTTAGATCAAGTTAGGTTATACAATTCTATCGAACATATCAAAATTTGGTTAAATTCTGACTTCGATAGGTATGTTACAATTTAAAACGTTTCTCTTATATAGCTATCGAATCATAATAGTTTACGCACGAGGCTGACAATTGTAATAATGTTTTGAAGTGGATACAAGTTAATCTTATTCCTTTGTGTATCATACAATATTTTGATCCATATTTCATAGACAGTTTATTCCTCAGTTTATATTTTACTTGCATAAACGTTAATTGTACTCATTACTAATCTTATGAACATTTAAAAGGAATTGCAACGTGCATGTCAGGAAGGTTGACTCTACTTTCGTCAGGGTCAAGTTGAGTTGAAGATCCAAGTCATTCACTTTCGTGTGAATTTACATATGACGAAATTCTTTTTGACATGGATATTTATCGAGCAGTTGATTCGTCGATATATTGTTTTGCCACTGTAGAAGACTTCAAGCCTCCATGTCTTTTAAGAGTTAATAAGTCAGCTTCTGCATTGGCTAGTAAATTTGTGCAACTCAGTCGAAAACAGCGTCCGGTCATAATTTCGCTATCATTTGTGGTATTGTGCCAAAGTGTTGATACCGATTGGTTGTACTGTGCACTTTTGATTCCGATAACAGAGGAAAAATTTTCTGTGAGGTACATTTTGTGGTCGTAAATTTTTGTACTTCTTGTCAATTTCTATTATTTTAATAACGTTTTCTTCTATGGAAACTTCTTCATTACTGTAGTTACCTATTGTTTTGATTTCAGATCACTCTAAAAACAGGACATTTGCACCCGCGGATAATGGTTATGGATAATGAATGAATCAGACCCGATCTTTCAAAAGATGAGTACGAATTGCGCATTAGTCAATGTTTGACTTATTTGGAAAATGTCGACAAAAAAGAGATTAAAGAGGAACCATAATTATTATTATCAGGTGCAAGGAATTTTACATATTACGAAACGAGACAAATGCTATTTTATTGTCAACACTGTAACAGGAATCCATGTTGAAGAATGTTTTGAGCATTACATGAAACAGTATGTTTTGTTTTTATACGGATACATTTTGGGAGGATCAGATGGTATAAAATTAGAAGAATTTTACTATAAGTCTTTATTACCGCAATTAGTGGATCCACACAGATGTCGTAATTTAAATCTTTGAACTGTACATACGAGGGTCTTTTATATTCTTGGACTAGGAATGATAAGAGTAGATTAGAACAACAACAGAAATTTATTTTTCAATATAGGCCCCTTGCTTTTCAATATAAGTATTACATCGTTTCAATAACATCTTTAACCCATTACTAAAATATTCTTTTGGTTTGATGGCGAAATGGCTTTCAACAGTCGCTATAAGTTCATCATCGTCCCTAAATTTCTAAAAAGCCACATTTAGCAACGGAAGCTTTTGAAAGTATTGACTTATGGGCTGGTGCATTATCATGAAGCAGCAGGACACTTCGCGTTAGTTTTCCGCGTCTTTTCACTTTAATAACATCTCTGAGGCGATGCATTAATCTTACATAATACTCTCCGGTGATTGTACCACCCTTCTTCAGATAATCAATCATTACAATTCCTTGGCAATCCCAAAAAACAGTTGCCATTATTTTTCCAGCAGAAGGGGCGACTTTAATCTTTTTTGGGAGGACTGGAACCCTAATATGCCGCTGAATCGACTCAGGATCAAAATGATGGACCCAAGTTTCATCTCCGGTGATAAGTCGATTGATAATTAAATCTGGTTCGTCCTCCCAAAGCGCCAAAAATTCTTCACACTTCTCCATTCGAGCAAGCTTTTGAAAAGACGTAAGCATTCCATCTCGCACTGACCTTTGTCATGACAAGGTAATCGTGTAAAATACTGAAAACTGTTGTTTCTGAAACTACTAATAAAGACGTTAATTGGCGCTTCTTTAATCTTGCATCTTCCAATACCGAACACTTTGTTTTTCAATAACATCCGAAGTGATCATGTCAACATCTCGACCTGGATTGGGATCGTCATCTAGCGATTCTCGGCCATGATTAAACTGTTTTGACCATTCACAAATAGTCGACTTGGAAGGGCAATTATCCCTGTATACAATCAAAATTTCTTCACGAATAACTGTTGGAGATTTTCCTTGTTTTGTAAGAAACTTTATAACAGCTCGATATTCAAGTTTGTCCATTTTGAGACGGTACAACACAAACTGACAGATATTAGAACTAATAATGCTGCAATTGTTTTGTAAATTGTCAAACACATTGTAAATTGCCTAGTGCGGGAATATAAAAACAATCCTCGTATGTCCAATTAAATTTTAAATTCTTTTGTTTGTTCACCTCTATAATTTGTTTACAAAGTTTTAGAAAACTTGGTTTTTTCTTTTATACAGAATAAATAGAATCATTAATTGTTTTATTTTAATTTTCGTTATTTTAGTTTTAATAATAGTTTGAAGGATTCAAAGTTAATACTATTACGTTTCTGTTTCAATAGAAATAGGTACTTGCTAAGGAATACCTGAAGATCATTGTGCTCCCGGGTCACTGAATAAGCAGTCCATGCTGCTATATTTTCTAATGGAATTTCTACCTTATTGACATCAAAACATTTATCGTTTTTATAATGTTTTAAATAGTAAATTATAAATCTACAATTTTTTCAAAACTTTAACAGTTCGTATTTCGAAAAACCTATGTCTGAATATATGGCTTTTATTAAAAATATTATCAGTTATAAAAATTTTCCAATTTAATCACTACTGGGAAAAAAAATCAATAAAAAATTATAGAAAACTTATTGAAAATTAAAAAAAACCCTATATTCAAACATTTAGGAAGGTTTCGGGACGTTTTGACGTCGCGTTGCGTTTCTCTAAAGTTTCAGATAACTTCATAATAATATAAAAAGTTGGAACGTTTTTAACATTGCTCTTATGGGGGTTTGATGTGTTGCCTAACTATCTATCGAGACCCCTCTTAAACTCTAAATTGATTAATATTTTATTTTTGAAAGACTAAAACTAACAACCTTTACATTATACCAATTTTGCCTTATACACAGAAATCCTTATTATAGTTAATAACACTAGTAAAGAAAGGTTTGGTGCTTTGATTTCAATAAATTGTTTCCATTACGTTCAAATATAATCAATACTGGATACAAAGTAGAGAATTCATATTGGCAGATTGTGTGCATTCCAATAACAATATCGATAAACCTGCCATTGCTTTAAACCTAGTATTATATAAACTTGAAGTAAGGATTACATGCTTTGTGTATACGTAATTTATCAGACAGTTATTCCAACCACAACAGTACACCTGCCTAGAAAATAAAGGGTCAACCATTTTCTGTAGGTTGTTGGTAATGTTAATCCAGGTAGTGGACGACTTTATCTGACCTACTTGTAGTTCAATAAACATTGGACCCTTTCGCGAAACGTTGTCGTTGTTTATATAGATTTAATTCGGTTTATCTTCGCAAAGAAAATAAATTTTGCAATTTTGTTTAGAGAGAAATTTATAACTCACGTGTTTGTTGCACCAGCACCTGGACTCGCTTCAGTTTTTATACAATCCCCTATTTTAGGTGTGTTACCACAAATACCGTAGATTTATGATCAGATACATAGATTATATAGTCTAATAATTTGGATTATGTTTTTCTAAATTAGGTTAGATATTCTTGTTTTTGTTTGAAACCGTCTATCTGTAGAAATGGATAAGGTCTAATGTAAACTATATATACGTACACGCATATGCAATTTATTCAGTAATAATGTATTAATATCGAGATCAAATATCGAAATTCTAGGAATTACTTTATAAAATCTATCGAGCTAGAATTATTTATTGCACTAAAAATACGCCTATACTTTCAGGAAAGCTTTTTCGTGTACAATAATCTATATGATTGATATGCAGTTAAAAAAATATATCACTGTCCTAATTCAATGTTTCAGAACGAATTCAGAAGTATTTAAAAGAAAATATGTTATAATTAATTTATATTTATTAACTCGTTTATACAATAATCCAATTTTCCATTTGTTTATCACTGGTATTTGATCACGTTCCACATTTTTAACTTGTAATTCAATTAAATGAATTAGCAAAACGAAATGAAAGCAACAAAAAAGCTTTAATTTGTACCTTTACTTTAAAATCGTTTAAAATAACACTGTTTTTTTTTAATATAATCGTGTTCGCTTTCAATACAGGGTTATTTCATTCCATTCTTCTTAATTTTTATGCATCAACGTTATTACATTTGACGAATCGTGAATCTCACGTTGTCTCCTTTACTGCTTGCTCGTTACATTGCAGTGTCTTGCTCTTCTATTTTCTTTAACTTGTTTCAGGTTCCTTTATTTTTACATTATTATGGATTAAAGTTATATGCAAAGGCATTTACTCATTTGTCCAGGGTTTATCGAAATTGGTTCTTCTATAACTCCCAATTTTGTAAAATTTAACGTTCCACCGAACAGTATGATAGCTACATATGGTATCAGTGAATAAAGACAAATTTTATCCACGAACAAATAGTTTAGCGCACAAGGTGAAGACGATTGTAATAATGTTTTTGAGTGGATACAATTTCTTTATTCTTGTGTATCATATAACATTTTTTCCAATTTCGTTTTAACAAAATTTATTCCTTAGGTAATGTATTTACATAAACGTTAATTGTACTATTACTAATGTTATGAACATTTAAAGAAGGAATGTGGGGTGCATCAATGGAAAAGTTGGCTTTCGTCAGGGTCAAGTTGAGTCAAGTCCAGGTCTTTCACTTTCGGGTGAATTTACATCTGCCAAAATTCTTTTTGACATGGATATTTATTGAGCAGTTGACTCGTCGATATATTGTTTTGCCACTGTAGAAGACTTCCAGCCTCCATGTCTTTTAAGAGTTAATAAGCCAGCTTCTGCATTGGCTAGTAAATTTGCGCAAGTCAGTCGAAAACAGTGACCGGTCATAATTTGGCACCTTCAAATATTTGGCTATCATTTGTGGTATTGTTGCCAAAGTGTTGATACCGATTGGTTGTACTGTGCACTTTTGATTCCGATAACAGAGGAAACATTTTCTGTGAGGTACACTTTGTTTTAGTGCCCGGAAGCGAAATTATTAGAACAGACTCCTTCTCATCAATATCATCAACTCCAATTTTGTGTAGCTCGTCAATTCTACATCTTCCAGCTACACTCATAACTAATACTACCCATAATGAATGAAAAATAATGTATTCCAATAATGATTTATGAAATGTGTTACCTTCATGCATAAGTACACTTCACTAGGAGCCTCGGATAAAAATTTGTAGAATTGCATTTTCATTCAAAAGTTGTAGACTTTTTTGTTTCGCAACCTGAAGTCTGTCTTTTTATAAAAGCAATGACTCGTGAATACCTGAAAAACTCCAAAATAGTTAACTCTCATTTAGAGTATTTAGGTTAACTTACTTGGAAGTATCAATAATCCCGTTTATGGGCAGCGCCAATGGTTAACGACACCATAAGCACAGCTTTACTTTCTTCGGTTTTTCAAAGAAATACTATAGCATTCACAAAATGCTTTGTACTCCTTTTCATAAACTAATTTTGATTTTCCTGGAAATTAATTGGACACTGCAGTCGCAGCTTTATTAATATCTTGTGGTATGCTTTTTCCGGCTTATTTGCCATTTCAAACACACTGGCAGTTTATAAATCGGAAAATTGGAAAATTTACGTCAAGTGTCATCTCTTTATATGCAATTCGTCCATTGCAACGAATATTTCACAGGTAACGCGAATTTTACTTTATGCAGGATGTCCATAGCAGTGTGAATAAAAGTGTTACTGTGAACATATTATTCGTCCTTTTGATTAAATGATTATTTTAATAATGAGATTATACGTACCAAATTACCATTTTATTAATAGGAATTGAAAAAATATAATATAAACCGCTGGGAGGTCTAGTAGCCGTGTGCCACACGTGACACCTTCCAACCCAGCGCCCGACTACTGATTTCGACCACATTCATACACAAATAAAAATAAAAAATAAACGCATTCAACCCGAAAACAAAATAAACAACGTAAAGTCCGGTAATCAGTCACAAATCCTTACTTAAAAACTCAAAGATAGGAAAAAAATGATCATCTTCAGTCAGTATCATATTCAAACTTCCTAATCTAACTGACCTAACCAATATATATATATATATATATATATATATATATATATATATATATATATATATATATATATAAACGTAAGTCCAATAATGCTTCGTTTCCGAGATACAGGGTGTCCAAGTTACAAAAAAAGTTGCTTTTTGAAATATCTCAGACACGAAGAAAGGTATTTTTCTTATTCTTGGTGTAATAAATAGGGATATAAGGTAGATTGGTTTTAGCTTATTAATACGTTTTTTATGCACAGTGGCCTAAAACGTAAGGTATCAATGGAGTAAATTGAATTTTTTTATTAAAATACGAAACCTTGATGTTTTTCAGATAAAAAAGGTATACTTTATCGAACTGTTTGGGCAGGTTATTTTATTCTGTAGTATCCGAGAAACATCAAAACGTGAATATCAGTGTTTCCCGAATGATAGATCTAATTATTTCACTCCTAACTCAAAACTTTGTTGCAAAGTCCAATAGTGCTTCTTTTTCGAGATACCAGGTGCCAAAGTTAATAATGTTCCTAAGCAATTTGTAATAAATACCTAAAACTGCAAATATCTTAAAAACTGTTAAAGTTATCCATTTAGACAAAGTGTACCTCTTTTATATGAAAAGCAACAAGGTGCTTAAAAATTTACTACATTAGATCTATCATTTCGAGGTTACGTGTAATCTTCGCAGTACTATATATATATATATATATATATATATATATATATATATATATATATATATATATATATATATATATATATATATATATATATATTTTTTCTTCGAGCTACGTTGTTTAAACTTCTGTTTAGCCTAAATGAATCCCTTTTATGTTGATTACACAATGACACAATCATGTAACTCAATAAAAAATTAAATTTTTGCATAAAATAAAAGTTTACACCTTAAATGCAGTCTCGGTACCTTGGTACGTATAAACATTTTGTATAGGTTTAGCTTATTTTTAAGCAAGTATTATCTGTAAATATGGTAACTAGTTGCAAAACAAGAAAAAAAGTAATCTAAACAAATTTATTGCTCTAGAAAAATAGTTTGTTAAATATAAGGACAATTTACAAATTACAATTACAACATTTTGTTATTGATACTTTGCTAGTGCTCTTTCGACTGAACTGTCGAGGAGGCAAGTGAAGTCTACTAAATTTAAACTTAAACTGTATGTACTTCCTCAGTTACGATGTATTATAATTATTATACGCAATGAAGGATCGCAGTAAGTACTTTAAAAGTTAATTTTAAATAAATACCGTTAATGATTACTAAGTTGGACTTCTGTTCATTCATTAAAAAAAACTTCTATAGTTATTCATATATGCATATATATATATATATATATATATATATATATATATATATATATATATATATATATATACAGATGTTAACTGTAGGATGCCCTAGTTCCAGCAGGCCTAATTGGTGGAAAAGCCCAGTTACCACATTTGTTATTACTTTTTATATACTTCGGTACAAATTCATCAGAAAAATATCTAAAATGGATATAATTTGATCATACTAAACGATTCATTCATGGTTAAATGCTACTTATAACTACGTAGAAAACACTGGAGAACATAGGCACCCTATTGTAACAAAATGAATACACACTTAATTATGTAATTGCAATAAATGGTATTACTGATAAACACAGAAACTTCTACAACGATTATTTGAATGGTTCTTGAAAGTCATATAGTGTAAACATATATATTTATAAAACTGATAATAATAAAATAGGAAAAATTTTAAACTTGTTCAACAATACTAACAACTAATAATACAGAAATAAAGTCAACAATTACGTCAAACATTGAAAGGAAAAAATATAGGGAAGAGCAGAGGCATGTTATGTAGGGTTTAAAGCTGAACTAGAACGTCAAAACTGTTAATAATCTCGAACATATTTTAGGACTTTTCTTTTCTTTTTGTAAAGGGTTGTTTGAGTGAAAAGGAGTAAATCGAACTAAGACGATTAGTGACCAATTTAGGATTTACACAAATTTCACTGTTATGGTTAATGTGGCACGTTTCAATGAACTTCCTCTTTTGAGAAATCTAAAATAGAGACGTCATTAAAGTTGAACGTATGGCCTATGGTATGTGCATGTATACTCAGATCGGTGGAATTGGTTTTCTTTTTCGCAAACTATAGGAATGGTTTGTAATTAACGAACAGAAATTCAAGATAGTAATCATTAACTGTATTTTATTAAAATCAACTTTTAAATATATACAGTATAAGATTAACTCGAGTGGGGCTTGAACCCACGTCCTCCACTTTGCTAGAGTGGCGCTTTTCAAACTGAGCTATCGAGGAGGCAAGTCACACTCGATTCAAACTTAAACTGTAGGTATTTCCCTAGTTACGATGTTTTATAGTTTTTATACACAATGAAGTGTCACAGTCAACTATTGTGTATGTCACGTGAGCCCGCCATTCGCTAAGGTTGCGCACATGATAACAGGTGACTGATTGTACATTTTTATTTGCTATACGCAATACTAATAGATAACTATTGGAATGGTTTTTAGTGAACGAACAGAAGTTCAATATAATAATCATTAGCTATATTTCATTAAAATTAACTTTTAAAGTACATGCAGTAAAGATTAACTTGAGTGGGCCTTGAACCCGCGACCTCCACTTTGCTAGAGTGGGGCTCTTCCAACTGAGCTATCGAGGAGGCGTCACAATCGATTCAAACTTACACTGTATGTACTTCCCTAGTAACGATGTATTATAGTTTTTATACACAATGAAGAATTACCATCAACTTTTGTGTATGTCATGTGAACCCGCAAATCACTAAGGTTTCGCACATAACAACACGTGACTGACTGTAAATTTTTATTTGCTACACGCAATATTAACAGATAATTATGGGAATAGTTTTTAATGAACGAACAGAAGTTCAATATAATAATCATTAACTGTATTTTATTAAAATTAACTTTTAAAGCACATAACGAAAAGATTATCTCAAGTGGGAGTTGAACCCACAACCTCCATTTTGTTAGAGTGGGGCTCTTTAAACTGAGCTATCGAAGAGGCAAGTCACAATCGATTCAAACTTACGCTGTATGTACTTCCCTAGTTACGATGTATTATAATATTTATTCACAATGAAGGATCACAGTAACTAGGTAAGTACATACAGTTTAAGTTTGAATCGATTGTGATTTGCCTCTTCGATAGCTCAAGTGCCCCATTCTAGCAAAGTGAGGTCGTGGGTTCAAGTCCCACTCGAGTGAGTCTTTTACTGTGTGTACTTCAAGAGTTTTAATAAAATACAGTTAACCATTAACATATTGAATTTCTGTTTGTTCATTAAAAACCATTCCTATAGTTATTTATTATGATTACGTATAGCAAATAAAAATCTACAGTCAGTCACGTTTGTCGTGTGCGAAACCTTTGGGCGGGCTCATATGACCACAAAAAGTTGAATGGGTCCTTCATTGTGTATAAAAATTATAACATATCGTAACTAGGAAAATGCATATAGCTTGTGCCTTGCCTCCTCGATAGCTCAGTTGGAAGATCCCCACTCTAGCAAAGTGGAGGTCATGGGTTCAAGACCCACTCGAGTTAATCTTTTTACTGTATGTACTTTAAAAGTGAATTTTAATAAAATACTTTAACGATTGTTATATTGAACTTCTTTTCGTTCATTAGAAACCATTGCTATAGTTATTAATTTATTATGTCAGTTGAAAGTTTTGTTGTTTATAACTTCACTTATATAGCCTATAACTAAAAATTAACCTTTTACAATCTTCAACCAACAAAATAAATCACAACAAAAACAAAACGCTCGCCACACACTCGTATCACTCTAAAGATATCTAGAAATCATCAAATCACAGTTCGGGCGCCAGATACCGTTTCTCCTACTGCAGTCTTGCTACCGGTGGCGAAACAGCTCCTTACCGCCACTTTCACACCCATACACACAAACTTGTCTCACATAAACACATTACTAACAAAATAATGATGAACTCAGACTAGTAAAAACAAAAAAATAATCTTTGACCTCACTAACCATAGCATTTCAGTAAGAGTTGTAGAACATATTCTTCAAAGCGATCATAGAACGGTATGATTATAACGTTGATATCAATACTGGTACACGAATAGCCCACGTTGAGATCAGATGTTTGAAGAAAAACCTTACTTCCGAGTGTAGGTTTTTAATAAAGGAATATATAGGAATCCTATATATTTAATAAATGGTGCATTAGATTATATCCCATTTTAATTAGGGTTGTCTAATTGTATTAAGCGTTGAAAGTTGCAGGAACCTATTCTTCAATTTACCTAATTCTTTATGGAAATGTTATCAGAATTCTGGTCTATTGTACTGCTAGACAATAGGTTAATTTTAACGAAGAAATAGATAAATAGACATGTATGAGTTAAAGAATTAATTATTTCATTAACATTAATTATTGTGTATATTTACACATATTTTACTACTAATAGTACTCAATACCAAATGAATGAATAAAAAAAAATACAATAAATTAAATTACGCACCCAACGTTACCTATTTACGTACGTACAAGACGACAGGGTTTTGTACTTCAAGTGTTAAGTGTAATTATACCGTTTGTGGTGTATAGTTGTCGTTTCGTTAACTACATTATAAATCTTTGATTATATTATATAATGAAAGTAATCAATATAGAAAGGTAAAGACTAACTCGTATATGACGCTGTGTGTATACAGAATACAGCAAAAAAACGTGACATATGTCTACAATAATGCAGTATGCTCATTAAGTATAGGTTTATTTTATAAAGGAAAAGAGGATGAAACGAATACTATTTTCATGCGTATAAATACCGTCGCAAAATTATGTTAGAGTGATTCATAAAATGTTCAGGTGGTTTTGCGTGATCTGAGTTTGTATCCAGCATTAATCCAACAAAATACAGATCTCCTAAATAAATTAAATGTAACCGAAGGTTTTATTTATTATGAACTCGTTTTGAAACATGCTTAACCCTGAGTTATTAATTATTTAGTACGTTCGGTATATTGTAATAAGTACAGAAAAGAGAATTGTTCAGAGCGACGTTTTAGAATAAATACCATTAGAATGACACTTACTTTTTCCGATTAAATTTTAAATGGTTTTTAGGATGGCGTACAATGCGAGCCGTTGGTATTTATTATCATAGCTTGGCATCACCCCAATTTGTTCATTTCCGAAATATGTTATTAAAGTAGGGAATTGTAGAAAGGCACGAAAGTCTCTCATTTAGCAATTTAGATAGTAAATAAGATTTCTAGCTAATGAAATTAAAACTTAATTAAACAGCTTGTGTTCCAAAATTGTCCCTTAACATATGAGATATTGCCGTTCTCTGAGTAGGAATATTATAAAACAGCATAATAAAGTAATGTTTAATAATATAATCTATGTAATTCTTTGCAGAATCAGAAACACATACCGTTAGTGCTGGGATTACTACTGCTAGTACTACCCTTCCTTCCTGCGATGAACTTGCTTGTTACAGTTGGATTTGTTATAGCCGAACGAGTTCTTTACATTCCAAGGTAATTGAATCTGATGAAGTAATAAATTTATACCGTTTAATATTCCAGTTTGGGATGTGTACTTCTTATTGTGTATGGTATACAATTACTTTGGAATGCTCATATTCGCCATCGCCAAACAATTGTAGGATTAACGATATTATTATTAATAACTAGTTCCTTTAGAGTAGTTATTAGAAACAGAGACTGGCGCTCTAGAGAATCTTTGCTTAGGTATGCACATTTCAAAATGTAATTAACCATGTAAAATATTGAATTATTAAATGTAGAGCTGGCTTATTAACACTTCCACATAATGCAAAGATGCATTACAATTATGGAAATTTTCTAAGGGACACAGCTAGACCTGAATTGGCAATAGCACACTATAATGTCGCTTTAAGGTACGTAAAATATTATAGTAATCTATAAAGCTATGTTTATGATCATATTTTAGATTATGGCCCACGTATGCAAGCGCACATAATAACTTAGGAACGCTAATATCCAATGAAGCAGAAGCTGAAGAACATTTTCTAGCAGCAATAAGATATTCTGCTGACCACGTAAATGCTCACTACAACTTGGGTCAACTTTATAGGTATGTGTTTTAACGACATAATAGATAATAAAAATGTTAATTCTCCACAGGGATGTAATGCTTAATCCTTTTTTTACACCAGTATTTTTGCTTTATATAAGCGGACAATAAAAAAAATGTATATACATAAGATTTCAATAGGCGCTAACCAATTTATACAGAAGTAATTGCAAAATTTAATACTAAAAACCCTCTAATAGGAAATTCAATAACGAAAAACGGGGTTAAATGGTTTCCGTCTGCAATCAGTCATATTTCCGTTTCCGTTATATGTCAAGTAAAGAGAGCTCTTTTGAAAAATAGTATGTTTAAATTCATATAAAACACCGATTTTACATATTTATGTCACATGACACGGATGTTCCATTATATCAAATTAAATAAACAATAA
Source organism: Vesta saturnalis (assembly GCA_036346205.1). Taxonomy (NCBI): domain Eukaryota; kingdom Metazoa; phylum Arthropoda; class Insecta; order Coleoptera; family Lampyridae; genus Vesta; species Vesta saturnalis. Next base: position 146,760 of record JARFJB010001431.1, read on the forward strand.
TTTATTACATTTTTTTTATTGCAAAAAATTTCTGCATGATAAATTTTCATGAAAGGATTAAAATGTTACACTCGTATATACCTTTTGCTAATGTTATGCGGGAATTAAAAGGTTTAGATTTTTATTTATCGGATTTTTGCTTGATACAGAAAATCGCATGTAACAGTACAAAGTGATAGTTATGCACTATTTTTACTGTTTTTTTTTTCTATTTTAGTGTTTTAGAGCTTAATGTAGATACCTTAATTTGATGAATCAAGAAGTAAGTAGCTACGATGTATTAGCCATAATCCGAAATTTCTTTATTTGAGTTAGACGCTTGCATTTACAAAACATCGAACTGTAAAAATTCAATACGAAACTAAATAACTGGTGTAGAACACCACACCATCTTCCAACCTACAAAGTGTAAATTAAAAGAAATGCAACAATTTTAATAACAATTTTATTAGGATAATTATGCAACCTCTTTTATAATAAGTTAATTACGAAAATAGGCAGCATTGTAAAAACAAAAACAACAATCTATATCAAACAGGCGTTTAAAACTTCAAGTCATACAGAGGTTAATAGATATCTAGATGAGAACTTAAAAGAAATGAAAAACTTTTAATATTAACTATACAACCTCTTTTTTATACGTTCATTACGAAAATAGGAAACATTGTAAAAACAAAAACAATAATCTGTCGGAATGACGTTTAAAACTTCATAACAGATAGAGATTAATATGTACATGTTAACTTAAAAAAAAATTCCAAAGCCGCCTGCATCTGTAAGATATCAATAATACAGTTTAACCATTTTCATTCATATTTAATTAATTTTTAAACTTACCTTGCGTTATAAGAAACTTTATAAAGAAAATTGTAAAACGTAAAATTAAATTTTCTTTAAAAAAACGTTTTCTTATAAAATTAATCGATATTAAGATAATGACAAATTTAGAAACAAACACTTAAATTTTACATTTGGAATTTTTTACCACTAAATTACGCGTAGTATCAAAAAATTTCATGGAAGATAATTAATCGATATGTTTAAGGTCTATGTCTAGGTATTTTTATATCTTTCAAATATGCAGCTGTCTTTGAAATATTTGATAATAACCAAAAACTTATTACTATTATTCGGAAACCATAAAGGTTTTTTTTTAACTGGTTGGTTTGAAAGTGATTTACATTTCTTACAGAAAAAACACCAAAACCTAGAACGAAAACTATATTCTGCTACTCTTTTAGTAGTTGCGACACCATAACGCAACTTATAGAAAGGATGAACTTTGGTGCCGAAATATTCAAGACTGCGTCCAGGATGTATTTCCAGCAAGATGGCTGTTGCTGAATGCTCTGTTTACGCCAACTATGAACTGTGGTGTCCAAATATTCAAGACTGCATCCAGGAGATAATTCCAGGAATATGGCTGTTGCTGCATGCAACAGCTATCAAGCGTAAAGAGGAGACAGAAGCGTTAGTGACCTTTGATATGATTAGTATACCCTTTATCACTTTCGGATTGGCATTCGCATTAAGTATATCCTCCGCTTTGATATCCATGTCTTGGCGACAAAAAGTATGGACATGTAGGAGTAGTGGTGTTTAGCGAAGATAGGTTAGTTTTGGTAAGCAGGGAAACTGTGAGATCCCAAAATGTTGCCGTAGCGTTACATGGTTTTTTCGGGTAGAAAGGGTTTAATGAGAGGACATGCCTGACTGTGGTTGAACGTGATGCTCAATCACGGCAGGTTTAGGAGTTTAGAAGTACAGAACAGTGATTTGTAGGAGGTTATGGATTTGGGGATATCGCAAATACAGTATCTGGAGGGGGTTGATGAGAATTGGCAGTTTGTGTTATGTGAGGAAACAGTAAATGTAGTTCTTGGTAGCAGTGTTACACTTCGTGGTAGTGGTACGTGTGCGTGTGTGGATATGTACGACCGTGAGGATGTAGTGGAACCATTGGGTGTGGTTGTGTGGTGTACGTGCGGTTATAACGGTAAAGTAGGTAGACGGTTGAGTTGGTGGAACAACCGTCGTCGTCTAAAGAAAGTGTTAAAATGAAACAAAAATTTAAAAATTAGTCAAGTCTGATGGCAGCCTCCTGGATGCAGACTTCGAATACTTTATACCTTCTTACTTTGCTGATGTCTTGGTTCTTTTTTCCTTTTTTAATGTCATGATTCTTCCTCTTGTGTCTTGATTAAACAGTCCCATTGTCATGCCTGAAACGTAACCGCTTTCTTGTAACAGCTATGTTTCGGAGTAGTAACAACAGGCTTATTCTAGAAGTGCTGCGATTCGGTAAGCACAACGAGTGGTTCGATTTAGTTAGAGTGTGAGCGACCACGGCTACCGGTGCGAGGTCAGCGTCGCTTATTGGTATAGCACAGGCAGGGTAATAGTAGTAGTAAAAAATATTTCAAATGTTTTTGTATTGACGGAAGAGGGGATAAACTTTCTTGCATTAGACTGTTTAGGGGCCTTCTTCGTAATCATTGTTTTATTGCTGATATTGCGATGTGTTAGTGGTATTGTACTGATTACAATAAGAAAAAAAAACAAAGAATGTTTGATTGTATACTAGCGAGTGTAGATGTATGCGTCTGGATTTAATTAGGCGGTTTGTTCATTTAAGGGTTGTGTGCTGTGTGTATTAATGCGTGAGCATACCATATTCTGTTCAGGTTTTTTTGCATTGGTCATCATTAGATAGAAGGAGCGACGTGGATGGCATAGGAAGTGGTGTCTGTTGGGAAGGAGTAAGTTTTATTCTAGGTGACCTCTAAGTCTGCTGGCTCATAAAGTTTTCAGAGAAAACTTACAAAGGAGATTGATCTATTACAGGAAATATGACAGGGTCGAAGAGCGATTTGGGAATCATCACGATTGAAGCTGGTTTCCAGTCTGTCGGAAAGTAGGATAGTGTGTTTTTTGCGGTTTACGCCGTGTTGTCCTAGAGCTGAATTGCGTCATTTTGACTTGGTCTTGGGGAGAGCATAGAAGAGTATCGACCTTCCTTTGGCATTTACGTCGTCAAGAATTACTGAATTCTATAGTCAGAAAAGATATTGGGGCCGGGTAGGTTGTAGTAGGAGAAGAATGTAATGGGAGTAGGAAAGTGCACCGTTACTACCACACATTTCTGTTAATTAAGGTGGTACTACGGTGTTTGTTTTCTGTTGTTTGGTAAGCAGGCATGATAGTTGTTGAAGTTAGGTGAGCGGAGCATTTCAGGCGGTCGCTCCTTATGTTAGCTCTATAGGGTCCAAGCATGGCTTCTCAGATATCCACAAAATTCGTGTGCGTTTGTATGTGCGTGTGCGTGAGCGCGTGCGTGTGTGTACTTGCGTGTGTGCGTGTGTGTGGAGGTGCTGCGATGGCACAACCGCAGAGTAGCTGGGTGTCGTGTGTGTAGGTGGTCGGTCGTTGGAGAAGGCAAGATTTGGAAGAATAACATTAAGGAAAGCACGGTGTTGTCCGTGCTTAAACATTACACTTGATGTTAGCAGTTCATTGAACTACTTCTGTGGTCCTGGTGCTGTTATTGATCCCGATGACCATGTTCTCAATTATTATTTTGAATATAATTCTTTACGTAAACCACACCATACAGTAGAGGAAACGACGTTTACCTTGTCCGTGTGTGCGTGAGTGTGCGTGGGTCCGTGCGTGTGCAGGTGCGCGGATGCATGTATGATCGTGGTTTATTGGGGGTAGTTTTTGGATTTGATCAAGTATTTCTCAAATAGCTGCAAATTTCAAATATATAAGAATGCCTTCATGTATATCTCAAAATCATATAGAAATGTTTTATACAATTTTTTGATACAAGGCATAATTTGGGGGCAAAAAATTCCTAAGGTAGAATTTAAGTGTTATTCAAATTTTTTCAATACCTGCATACCGACTAGTTTTAAAAGAAAATATGCAGATAATTTTTTAAAGATAATTTAATTTGACATAACTTTGCTTTACAAAATTTCTTTCAAATTTTTGTAGAAGCGTACGGCTTAATACGGAATTATTTTTCAGGTTATCATCTGACATAAATGGTCGTTATTGTTTTTACAATGTTGCCTGTTTCCATTATGAACCTATTACAATAGAGGTTAATAACTGTCCTAAATAAATGCATTATTTCATTTCTTTTGATTTCCATTTTATGGGTTGGAATGTACCGTGTTGTTCCGCACCTGATGTTTATTATAAACCCGTGAGACATCAGTGTTTGACCTTATATAAACCTGCCAATATAAGTCGTGTCGTTACTGTGTAGTATATATACTGCGCTTAACCCTGGGCAAAATTCGCAATATGTTGCAATCTTGTGCCATTTTATATGTAAAATGATCACAAGCTTGAGCAACACTCAATTTAAATTCGAGCTGTAATGGTGCGCTTTACAGAAGTATTTTTAGCATGAACCATGCTTGAATGAGCGGCTTTACCTACTACAAAGGTAGAGTAGAACAAAGGAGTTCATAAAATGACACCTTCCCTGGTCGTGCTGTATGAATTACATTTTGTTCTGATTTATCCTACCGAAATATATCCAACTACGCTATTATCATAGGTGATTGATTTATATTGTTTATACTGTCAGATTTCTTGAATGCTACATTTTAAATAAATTCCAAACATGCTACAATAAATTAATAATGTGCATTACGTCGAACATTTTTTTTGGCATATTTATTACAATGTAAGCAGTAAGTACAGTACAGTTTTCTGAATTATGAAAGAACAGTCTGCAGGTGTTGTGCTTACATCACTGGGACTATACATTGCGATTGCATACGGTCAATATCTAAGGATGGCAGCGAAAAATTGTTTGCTTCTCTGGGTGCTACGTTACTTTTTACTGGATTTTCAGGAATATATGGTATATCTACTTGAATAACTACCATTACAAAGCGTGTATACATTTTTTATATGTTGAGATTCAATTACTTAACACTTTGTTCAGTATTTGTGTCTTAAGTATTATCACATTTATATCATTACCCTGTTACCAAATAAAAGTAAAGTCCAGTAGCTCTAAATGTAATGTATGGGCACACACGCACACACGCACACACGCAAACACGCACACACGCACACACGCACACGCACACACACGCAACACACACACGCACACACACGCGCACACCACACACGCACACACACACACACACCACACACTCAAACACGTACACACAAAACACACACCACACACACACACACACCCACACCAACACACACACACTCACACACATACGCATACCACACACACACTACACCACACCACACACCACGCACACACACACACACACAACACACACACAACCACACACACCACAACACACACACACACACACCACACACACACGCACACACACACACACACACACACACACCACTACACCACATACCACACCACCACCACACACCACACACAACACACACCACACACACGCACACACCACACAACACACCACACGCACCACACACACACACACAAGCACACCACACACGCACCACACACACGCACACCACACAGCACGACACCACGCACACACACGCACACGCACACACACACACACCACACACGCACACACGCACACGCACACGCACACACACACACACGCACACACACACACACACAGCACACGCACACACACACACACACACACCACGACACACACACACACACACACACACACACACACACACACACACACACACCACACACAACACACACACACACAACACACACACACACACACACACACACACACACACACACACACACACACACACACACACACACACACACACAACACACACACACACACACACACACACACACACACACACACACACACACACACACAACACACACACAACACACACACTACACACACACAACACACTACAGACCTACCTACGCGCACACATATAACTGAGTTTTTAGGCTTGTATGTCTGTGTATAAAGAAACTTTATAAAGAAATGTCATGTAAAATTAATTTTTTTTTAATTTTAATATAGTTACACATTTTCCTGTAAAGTGGATCCTAGTAAACACCGCAGCTGAGTAGTCGCCTTTTCGTCGGTTTTGGTGTAGTTTTACAGCGCCACTCGGCCAGTTTCATATTCGTAAACTTATGTTTCGTCACTAGTAATTATGCGTTTCATCATGGTAGCATCGTTTGCTACATACCAAATCATCTGGATCACTGCCTTTCGGAACGGTTTTTGAACTGAGTTTAAGTCTTTTAGCATAAGGTGTGCTGTAACACGTTTCATGCCCAAAATATGCACCACAATGTGCTTCAATGGTAGACTCTCAAAGGGTACGTAACTTACATGTCGATGTACTGGTATAAACAAGGTGCTGATTCCACTTTATTTAAGTGATCGTTTTAACATGAATCTAGCGCTATAGGTACATACGTTTGTGCGGCAGTAAGATCGGCAAATTTAGTGTGAGGTAATTATTTAATGTACAATGATGAAACGACGGTTTTGGAACTTATTATTAAATTTAAAATGTTATATCTGATACGATGAACATGAGTTTTTTAGATTAATCTAAACGTTTTTGATTAATCAAACTTTTTTATTTCTGTTAGACTGTACACAAAACGGAAGTAAAGTAAGTATTATTAAACTGGCAGAGTTTAATTTTTAAACAAGTAGGAACTTTTGCACATTTGTTTCACATGTCAATTATGTTGCAAAGTACTCATCGTATTTAACCTTCAGAACCATTTTTTACCTTCCTACTTACATATCCTTTCATTTCTCCTGGAGCTAATTACTAATAACCAAACTAGAGTTTTGCTGAAATCCTCTTCGGTATTTGGTTTTTATCAAATATTTTATAAACCGCTGCGTATTTCAAAGACAAAAATACCAGCACATAAATTTAAAGCTACAAAATTAATTCTGTTCTATGCAATTGATACGAAGGATTGTCCGCAAAAATTCCTAAAATGGAAAATAATTTTTAATTACATATTTACCTTTGAACTTATTCGTTCATAACAAAAACTTATAATTTAATATTAGTCAAGTTGCTTTGGTATGTGTGAATCCTTGCGATATTGCAGGCTCACATTCCGTTAATATAAGTAATTTGATTGTTATCTTATTACATGTAGAATTTACATCAGTTCTACATACATAAAGACAAATTTTACATCGATTGGGGCTTGAACCTTGATGGCGCAGTTGGTTAGTGCGGTACTCTAGCAAAGAACAGGTCGTAGGTTCAAATCCTTTTTTATTTATATATTTAATAAAATTAATAATAATTTTTAAGTCAAAAAAAATGTATAAACAAATCTTTTAAAGATAATTCAAGTTTTACATAACTTTTCTTTATAAAGTTCCTTAATAAAAAGCCAAATAAGCGTCAAAATCGATATTTTTATAGAAGTGGGCGGCTTTGGAATTTTGTTTTTACGTTAGTATCTAGATGTCTATTAACCTCTATCTAACAAGCACGATTAAACGTCAATCTGACATAAATTATTATAATTATAATTATTATTATTATTATTTTTATTATTATTATTATTATTATTATTTAAATATAAGCACATCAACAAATCACAAAATACTAAAAGACCGATTGCATAAAAATTAGTTAATCCGGGATTAGTCGTAATCTTGGGTTACAAGATTTTGTTCAGATTTAACAGATTGTCCCAATGATACGTCCAACTCGAATCTCAGATCTGTTCTAAATTTACTTTTACGCTGATTTCTACCACAAACAAAATAAATACTACGCAACTTAGTCGTACATCTTCGTAAGGCAAGTGAAGGTGACACTAAATTTGAACTAAGGTTCAATATATTTATGTATGTATGTGACATTTTATATGAGCACTTATTTTAGGTGTCAAGTATTGTCATATGTACATATAATGCAAATATTTACATAAATATGCATTTCCAACATTCCGCTTAAAATACGCTCCCGCGATCAGTTTAACGTTACTATACAGTTGACCTATGCAACTTTGTAGAACAAAATTTTTCGCCGAAGTTTGACATCGCATTGGGTTCTCTAAATCATCCACTCAAAATAACTCAAATCCATTCTCTTTACTGTTCATGTTTTTTTAGCGACTTTTCAAAGTTGGAGGTCACTACCATGCAATTGTACACCTTAACATCTCTTAATTTCACCAAATCAGTTTGCGATATTATATTCAGTTCAATTAACTTTTAGTTCACAAATTTTTAAAAACTTGTGCCTAAACTAAGTTACTTAAGACTCCCAATGATAATTTCCATAGGAAGGAATTGGGAAATTGCCTCTGTATGTACAAAACATAATGGAAAGGTGAAAATTCATTAGCTTATATACAAAAATACTCGCGAACAAATTTATCTTCGTTTAATCCAAATACACTACGTTATTAACCAGAATTCAAATCATTAAACATCTCTCCACTTACAGTCGAATATTAGCAAGAAAATACAAGCTACATATATATATATATATATATAAGGCTCTATAGAACAAACGCATGATTATATCTAACAAAGGAATGGCTCACGATCTTGTAGGCATTATAATTAGACCTTGATGATTGATCTGCTTAAGATAATACTGGAGAAGTCTTTTCTGACACTTTGCGGCCTTGGTCATCACTGCCGCCACACATATCTCATAAGCTACAGCCCCTAGATGTGTCGTTTTTGGGCTTTTGAAGACTGCTTATCATCAAACACGTGATCAGTATATAAATTCAAAAACTACGATAGAATTTTCTTGTCTGACGTATCAGAGTTGTTCGGAATAGCCCTGAATAGCGTTGCCGTTATTACGACATCGAAAAAGCCTTTCCGAAACTTGTCCTAAAAATACTCAAATATTTACTTGGTATTCATAAATAAATTGCTCAAGCAAAGGAGTGAAAGTAATGGGGAATATTAGAAAAACACATAGTAGTTATTAGGGTATTATGTTAAATGTTACTCATTTAAACCATAAAATTATGACGAAAAAGTAATTAAAAAACATTTTTAGCAATGAATCATACATTTTACAACGCTACAATATCAAATAACTTTTACAGTGTTTTGTATTAATATTAAATGTATTTTACAGGATAATTAGGAAAGCGACATTAGTTCTACATACTATTATTCAAAATGTCTGTCGACCATTTCTTATTTATAATTTGATGTTCCATAACTTGCCTATTTTCTGGGGGATTAAATTCATACCCCTCATTTTTGACATATCCCCATAAATAAAAGTCTAATGAGGTAAGGTCCGGAGACCTAGCAGGCCAACGCACAGGACCACCGTTGGATATTATTTTTTCACCAAAAATCTCCCGTAAAAATGCTCAGACTTTCCCTGAATTATGTGCGGGGCATCCATCTTGTTGGAACCACAAATTATTTAATTTATCAGCGGGAACAGCTTCACCAATGGATGGAATGATTTGGTTTTGCAACATTAAAAGGTATCGTTGTCCTGTTAACGTGTGGTCATAAATAAATGGACCAATCAGACGATTTCCTAATATTAATTGGGAATATTAAAAAATGAGTCGTAGCTAATTTACTTAGTGTTACTCAATTAACTCAAACAAAGATATTAGTTACCGATCATTCCTCACCACACATTAAAACCAATTCGTAATTAAAGTCGGCGTGGGTCCCGAATATGTGGATTTTCACGGGCTCAGTAACGATGATTTTTTTTATTGAAGACTCCACAGTTGGTAAAACGTGTCTCACCTGTCCATACAACTTTATCAGAAAAATCAGGATTTTCTTGACATTTACGATGGTACCAATTACAAAATTCGATTCTCCTGTCAAAGTCACCTTCTTGCAGGCCTTGTACAATTGTTGGCTTGTAAGGATGATATTCAACAATTTTCAAAAACATTCTGTACAGTGGATTTTGGAACATGAAACTTCGTGCCACAATTTCGTACTGAAGATTTCGGATGTTTGTCAAAATATTCCAAAATGTTTCCGTTACGATTCTCATTATTGATCGCATACTTTTTTGAACGTGCTTTTTCTTACCACATTATCAAAATGATTTCTGCCAGGTTGTCTTCTTTCGGGGTATTTGAAAATAATCATTACTAGCACTGGTCTGGTCTTTCATTTTTGATATAGCACACTAATATATAAAAATTTTCTTCGTTAGAATAATTTAACGCCATTTTCAAACAGTGTTCATTGAAATGTGAGAAACTATTGTAGTCTTATGACAGCTAACAACATAATTGTTATACAGTAATTGTTTTAAACTCATCAAAGCCTACTATCAAAAATTTACAATAATCGAATTTATTATTTAGCTGTAGTTAATTTTTAAGTGTCTTAATAGGATTTTTCACATTTTTCTAAATATTTTCACTTGAAGTAAATGTATTGTTAGGTGTTTACTTAAATTTAAACTTAATAAAAGAGTTATTTATCTGTCATTGTTTAAGACAAGATTTGGAAAGACTTTTTCGATATCGTAATAAATAGTTATCTACGAATAGGTAGCTACTGTTCATAAGCGATTACTTGATGATGCTTTTGATTAATCGAAACGTCCTATTATGAATTATGAGTTGAAATAAATGTACATTTGCAGAATAAATTTCTTTGGTAGTTTTTTTTCAAAAATATTTCATAAAAAAAAGAAATATTTGAAAATGTCAAGAGTGAGGGTCGATACGCCGAATTACCATTAAGTGTTATACATCGTTGAATTTAAAATAAAAAAAGGAATCATTTTATACCATTAGCTAATTTCCGCCCCATATGAAAAAATAAAGTTGATGATGGTCTCTAATCGACAAACGTCGGATTAATTTTTTTCTGTCACCAATCAATAGAGGATAAAAAGTGGCAATGGCAAAGTGTAATTTATTTTTTTATATCTGTTCAAATAAAAGAGACATAGCATAGCATAGCAAGTAGTAATACTTCCAATATTTTGAAAAATAATTGAGATAGCCTTGATTTCAGAATGACATTTTAGTGGGCACAAAATTCTCTAAAACTTTCTCCATTTAACCGTCTTTCGATCTCTTATAGTTTCAAAGATAGCAATACTGCACAGACCAATTTTGGACACACTGTATAATTTATAGGAAATAATGTTATATGCCACACATGATACGTTATAAATACGGACTTGTGTGTTATATATTGCATATCTGCTATAGTAACTTATTGCTCCAGTGATTGCTGTCGTTTTATTTTGCAACATTCCTTGAATGTAGGGAATGTAATATAGTCTCTATTTTGTAATGCAAGTTTACAGAATGCACTTTATATTTTCAGTACTTGAAATTTTATATCAAAGGAAAGTAAATTCAAGGCATTTATTTTAATACAGCTAACAAAGTTTAATTTAGGTCGCACTAAATTTTCAATGTATGTCTAAAACAAAATTTTACATCAAAGTCTTAATAAATAATGAACTTCACTTTAAATTAGGCTATTTTACATCTCAGACTAAATTATAAAAGAATTTAAACATTTAAAGCTTAGGATTAATAAAATGCTATCTTCAGTATGGATGTTTTCATACTTAATTGTGCGTTAGGTACACGTTTTCTAATGTTGGAACGGTATAAACAAGAGCATAGCTTAAATTCATAATAAGTCGTAAAATAAAATAGGTAGGTACTTCACCACAAATAATAAAGGTTTCCCCGTTATAAGTAAACTCTAAATATCTAATAAAGCTAAAATTCTCCAAAGTAAATGCTTAATTGTATGCTAAGGCTTAGATAAAATGATTAACTGAATTATCTAATAGTCTTTTTCGTTATTTCTGTCTAGCCTCAGACATCCATTAAAACAAAATCAAAGGGCATAAAATCAATTTGGTATCCTTCTGCAGTATACGTTCCTCCCTCTACAGAGTTGTGGGTAAACTACATACATTCCAGTTGGATAACTGCATAAAAGAACGTAACATTCAAAATTACCAGAAGATGTCAATAGTTAACAGAAATAACGTATAATTTAACAAATTTTAGTTTGTCATTACTGTAGATATAAAAATGTTTCAATAACCGAACGTTCTTCTAATGAAAAATATTAATTGAAAATTATGTTACAGGAAGGCTAATAGAAGTTCAGAATCGGAACACATGTTGAAGCGTTGTATTAGACTGGAACCAACATTTACACCAGCCTATATAGAATTAGCAAGACTTGGTGGACCTAATAATCCTAGTGTAGGACCTTTATTAACAAAGGTTGCATCATTAAACCCTACTGATCCTTATTATATAACTTTATACGCTCATTGGCTCTTAGATAAAGGTAATTATGTCAATATTTGCTTATGTTCACAAAATAAATTGCTTTTATTGTTTTAGGAAGTTACTTAAAATCAATCAAGTATTACTGGAAAGCTTTAGCAGTATCAAATTCTTACGAAGAGTCTATGCTGGGTGCCTCAAGAATTTTAAGAAAGTTTGGGCAATATTCTAGACTATTTCAACTTACTACTAGGTGAATGAGAATAAATAGCTACAGATAATTCTTATATTATGCATTGCTTACTTACATCTAATTTTAAAACATTTTATCTAAATGCTTTGCTACTTCTTAGTAATGAAATGTTTTTAACTAACAACCACATACTTAAATTAGGAAGGTATGTTATAAAAATTTTTTTTTGCATTACCTATGTGTATCTGGTAAGTGAAAAATCGTGTTTAAAAATTTTATTAAAAAACGGATCAAATTGTTAAGCCGCTTACGCATACTTTTAAAGTAACCAAAAATTAGGTTGGAATGTTAATTTAGAGAGAGGATTATAGTAATCTAAAAATAAGTTTCTAGAGTGTTAAATCAATTAAGTTAATCGGATTTTTCGATTAATTAATTTTTTTTTAAATATTTTTCTCCACAAAAATAACTCATAATTTCCTGAAAAGATAAAACTTTAGATAAGGTGGGAATCATTAAATTTACTATATAATATTCTACCTGTATAATAGGGCTCTGAACAATGAAAGTTTATAACTTTATATCGAACATTTTCACTCAATAAGATGTAGCTTAAAAAAGTTCTTTTAATCCTTAAAAAGTTTATATTTTATACTCTGTTTAGGTAGATACCTAATTCAAAGTTGACAAAGAGAAAGTTAAGAAGGGTTTGAAAGAAGCTTAATAAATTACTTTAGAATTACATATCTTCTTAAGTTATCCTGGACATTCATTTTTCATTATTTTCAACTATCATAAATAAAACTTATATCAACTTTAGAAACACGTCACCTATATTATGTGTTATATGTATAATAAAATATATAATTGTATACTGTATAGAAGAAATAAACTTTTCCAGCCAACGAACACAAAAATGTGAGACCACACATAAACGTAAGATAAACAAGTAAATATAAAAACTTTTCTTATTAAACATATCTGCTCAATAAAATGTAAGTAAAAGGCTAGTTAAGAAACTTATTTACAACTTACATTTTGACGGCTATAAAATTTATTGGTCGTTGCAAAGTTTCAAAATATGAACTAAACATAATTGATATCCTTCACTTCTAGATGGCAATCTATAATTCGATTTCATCGTGGAGAAACACCTTTAAACCCCCACTTATATTTGCATGGATGGCAGCTGAAGACAGAACTTAGGGGAAAAGCGAAAGCGTATGATTCTGACAATACCGCTTTGCCAGTAGTATGACATAAGATTATATTTTAATACCATTTTAAGCAATTTGTTTTAGGTGAAGCGTTGTATTTATATCCGATCTGTTGATAATTCTTCAAAAACTAACAGTTCTTCAAATTGTACTTGTAGAAATTTTAATAAAACAGTTTTATGGACCAAAAATACTTCAGTGCGTAAGTGTAACGTTCACAGGACACGTTCTACAAAATATAAACCTAGTACGCCAATTATGATTCAACATTTACTGGATACCGCCTAAAAGACATTGTATTCAAATTGTGATTTTGAAATTAGCATTGTAAAAAGTTTAAAAAAATACCAATAAGTGTTGTAAGGTAGCATTTAACTTATTACTAAAACAAAATGTAAAGTATAAATTATTTTTGACAAAATGTAGTGTGGTGAAGTCAAATGTTTGAATTAGCTCTTACAAAGAATGCTTGGCTGTTGCACATATTTAAATTTGAGACGTTAATAGCAGTAGTTGTACAATTGATTAAATTGTGATTTATTCCAAGCTGAAAGCACCGTGCAACAAATATATCGTTACTCTGGCAATTATATTTGTTTAAAATATTAAATAAAAATTTGCTTTAATTGAATCTTATCGCATCAGATAATTTCAAGCACGCACCCTTATAATTCATTATCGTTCTGTATATTGTTCAAGGATACCAAATTGTTTTAGAGTTATTAAGATTATTTTATAATTAGAATTAATTAGTATTTTACCTTTCGACTTCACTTTACACCGTAAGTAACTTAATTTACTCTTGTAGTAAAGTTTCAAAAGCACTTACTCATACTCCGAATGAAATTCTTGGATTGCATAAAATCATACTGTCAACATGTTTAGCATTCTTCTTTAAATATATTAGTACCTACTCTTTTTTAGATTATTTCTTCCTGATCAGTTGTGTGAAAAATATAATGACCAGAGTAAAAAAAGCATTACCAAAGTAGCAAATAAATTGTAATTTATTTAAAATCCACTCAGTATTATGTAGAATCTAGAAGTAACACTAAAAGACTTTAAACGAGCTCAAGCACTGTGTGATCAGTATATCATTTGTTTTATATACTGTTCATATACTTTTTGCCAATAATATATCTAAATAATGTGATGTGCAAGGGTAAAGCGCAGTGGAATTGACTCTTGTTTTTACCATAAGTCCACTTTAGTTCACTTTTACCGACAATATGTTAAATGTATAATTATTTTGCCAAAGCATGTGTAAAGTTTGCGTTTTTGAAAGCATATCAGTATTGAAAGTCAGTATTTAATAATTAGTAAATATTTTCTAATGCCTCCAAATCTTTTCTATCCTATCTTATTTTGTGTATTATGCTAAAATTGACAACTATCAGCAAAATATACAACAAAAATTAAGATCAATGGGGGTACTGTTAATGTAAATTAATAATAAGAACCAAAACCGGTAACAGTGTTTTTAGAAAGTTGCAAAAGCTACTATTTTTTAACTTTACGTAGTGAAGCAATATTTATAGATATATTTTGTTACATACATTCGTTAGTATTACATAGCTAATATTAAGCTCTTTAAATTAGGTTACGTTTCGACTACCGTAGGTTATCTATAAATATAATACTATGAAATATAATTGTACTTAAGGAACATATTAATTATAATCATACAATTTATTTCTTTAGATGGGGGCCATTTCAAAAACTCTGTATACTGACTTAACCAGGCAAGGGAAAATACCCAATATTATACCTAATGATTTATAAGTTATTAACAATAATAAAGCGTCCTTTAAATTTGTACATTTTTTGATGTAGTGTTTAATAAAGTTTTTGAAAAATTTATCTGTTCAACTATTATATATAATAAAGTAAAGCTTTCAGTTAATGTTTGTCTGCCCGTTACAGTAGGTATTTTTTCTATGTTTCATACATACCTATACATATGTTACAATGACTTTGGTGTCATTTACATTAGAAATATTGACTTGGCTATTGTATCCTTATATTTATGTATTTTCAAAGAAAGTCACATGTAACTGGTAAGTGACTAACCGTTGTAGCCAAATTTGTGATACTCGTCCATCTGATATTCATTAGTTACGATAGAACGATATTGTGGGTACCTGTGTGATTCCTATGATCTCCGTTTTCTCTTTGATCAACTAACTTTTACCAGATTGTCCAGTAACGCACTAGAAAGATAATTATTACAAGGAAGTAACTTACCAGACACGAGTATCGAGTAAGTTCGATGTGTGAATTTACGAAACTTACTCTGTGTTTAAATATGAAAGCAATAGCTTCTCGGGGTAAAAAATGGTGCAGCTAGTATGCGAACAGCAAAACAATTGACCAGAAACAGAGGTTCATAATTCCTTGTACTTTCGTAGCTGTAAGTCTGGAAACTGAAAATAATCACCTTATTTGTGTACAAGAAATTCAGTTAAACGAAAATGTGGAATATAATTTGCCAAATAAGGCAATTATACAATGTGTTTTGGCTCATAAGAAAATTAAAACAATAATAATATTCCTAGTACTTCAGATTCTGCTATTAGGAATAATAATAGATATACTGATCTCTCAAGTGACACTCAGTCTGAAGATGATACGTTCTCTTACTTTTCAGGTAAAGATCAAGACTATTTTCCCCGCGATAACTCCTTCTTAGTTGAAACCGTATGGAAAACTTTTTGGTTATAAATTTTAGATAAAAGTATAGTTTAAATAAATTCTGCATGATTCACAAAACTCGCATATGACCGAAAAAAATTAGGGGAAAGTTGCCTATATTGAACCGCCTCCTGATTTTTGCTATTTCGATGTAGTTTTTACGAATAATTCGTAAGTGTTTGTGTAGAAAACGTTGGAAATTCAAGCAGCGCTGTTATTTTGATTAAAACAAATAAGTTTTACCCTATTCATATCGTTATTAAAAAGATCAAACCCAAATACATTGGAATGTTAAACATGTGATTTTAGAAAATAACTGGGGGTTTCATAAATTGAACCACCATGGCGTTGCCTAAAATGTACTGGTCCAATTTAGCCAACTAGAATTATTTCTTATGTTTATGTTTT
This sequence comes from Vesta saturnalis, assembly GCA_036346205.1. Lineage (NCBI taxonomy): Eukaryota > Metazoa > Arthropoda > Insecta > Coleoptera > Lampyridae > Vesta > Vesta saturnalis. The sequence goes on from JARFJB010001431.1 coordinate 163,507, forward strand.
TAAGTGTGGGAATTCGTGTCAATATGAAGTGCTGCAATAATCAACATACATGTTTAAGATTATACATTATACAGTTAGTGTCAAATGCATGGTCCAACATAGGCTACCAATGTTTTACTTTGTTCCAGAATGTCTTCCAATAATATCAAAGGTATAAAATACGATAAATGGAGTGAAGCGGATATGGCGAAGGCCTTAGAGGCTTACAAAGGCAAAAAGTATGGCTTAAATGAAATATGCCGCATGTACAGTATCCCAAAAGCGACGGTCCAACGACAGTTGGACTCAAAAAATAAAAAGGCTAACCAACAGCGTAAAATCTTCGGAAGAACCAACGTCTTTTTACCGGAGGAGAGGTTGGCAACGCACATCTTTAACCTAGAGAAGATGTTTTATGGGGGTCACCATAAAAGATGTTTTACGCATTTTTGCGCAGTCATCCCAACATTTTATTGCGGTAACTAGAATCAACTTTCATGGCTCGGTGTAAGGGATTCAATAGAGATATTACCCAGTTCTTCGACCTTCTAGAGAAAATTGTCGGTGAATGTCAGTTTAATGCAACAAGAATATTCAATGTAGACCAGTCTGGCTTTTCAACTGATGTCAAGAATTACCAGAAAAACGCCAAGCGGGTTCGGTTGCTAGCGGCGAACGTGGGGTGAATACCACGATGATTGTATGCGCTAGTGCAGTCGGTGAATTTGTTGCACCGATGATAATATTCAAGCGAAAAAGAGCTAATCCAGATTTCAGAGTTGGAGCACCTTCTGACTGCGTAGTAGAGATATCTGACGCCGGATACATCAATAAAGAAATGTTTGATACCTGGCTCAAATATTTTATCAATGCAGTAAAACCAACAAGGACCAATAAAGTTTTGTTTGTTTTAAACGGCCACACTACTCACATTAAAAATCTTGAGGCAATAATGCTGGCACGAAATAATGGAGTGATTATTTTACACTGAAGTTCTATTAAACTGAAGCTAATGAGAAATGACTAAGGACTAATCCGGGATTGATAGTTTCTCAATACCAAGTTGCTAAACTCCTTGGAGAAGCTTATGCCAGGGCTGCTGTGTTAGTAACTGCGATGAATGGTTTCAAGAAAACGGAAATTTGGCCGATAGACCGTAATATTTTCAGCGACGTTGATTTCGCACCTTCAGATATACTCATCCCAAAAACAAGTGTAGACATAACTGAACATGATACCACTAAAAGTATTTCCGGTTCCAGTGATGAAGATATGAACTTGAGTCGCTGCAGTAAAAGACCAGTTGCAACAAAAGAAATGAACCTCCTAGATCAAAGAGCTTCAACGTCGACATCAACGTCAGTTCTGGAACAAATAGCAACTACATCACCTGAAGTTGATTCATCCACAAAAAAACAAATTGAACAAATATTGAAAAGTCCAGTCGTTGATCACAAGAAGATGAAACCAACTGGAAGTATCCAAAAAGCACAAATCATTACACCCACACCCTACAAAGATGATCTTGAAGTTAAACAGACATCATCAAATGTTTCAAAAAAGAAAACTGTCAAGCGCAAAATAAAATTAAACTCCGGCATTTGTAAGAAAGAAAAAAGCATTCATATCAAAGAATGGTCCTGCAAATTTTGCTCTGAGAGCATTGTTGAAAACACAATTTAGTGCCTACAATGCAGAGACTGGTAGGATTTGACTTTTTTAATGTTTATTTAATAAATTTTTGTGTTTTTATATTTGGTTTTTAAATAAAAATTATATTCTCTTGTTCCTCTAATGTATACTTAAAGTTTTACTTAATTTTACGTAAGTGAAATAGATGGTCCAATATAGGAACCCACTGGTTCAATTTAGACAACCAGTCGCCTGTAATGGACCAGCTGCAAGGGTTCTGGATTATATTTTTCTACGAGAAATTATTCAACTCAAAATTCCGAGAAAATTACTAGAAGTGTACATCACGTTAAAGTATTTGGTGTGTAAATTTGAAAGTGTTTTAATTTATTTTCTTAAAGTTATAGCTCTAAAACCGAATAGTGGTCCAATATAGGCAACCTTCCTCTATATTTAATGGTTGAATTTTAGGTTTTAAACTGTGTAGAAGAAAAACCTTCTTTCTAAAATTATTAATGAAAGATTGACCACGTAGTTCTAACTTTAGTAGACGCAATGTGCATATAATAGTATTTGTTTTATAAAGTATAATTTAATTATAACAGTATACAGTGATTAAATTTTTAAATTCAATATTTTTTAGGACCAGCACAATTAATACCACTGTGAATTATATTATTAAACGTCCTATTGAATGTAGAATCAGCGTTAAAAATTAAAATAATTTATCTCCAATCGATATATTTTTGTTGTTCATTACAGATGAGATTCTATAAAATAGTAGAGATGAACAGATACGCTCATCATCAACTATGTACACAGCATAGAACAACAAGAATGAACAACGCAATATTAACGAATCAAATATATGTGGGTGAGGTTAGAGGTAAGGCCGGGCCTGGTAGGCCGCGTATAACGAAAGTTAAGGAATTAAAAAAATTAAAGGGCATGTCGGAGGCAATGTATGAATCTTGCGGAAGCTAGGGAGGTATGCAGAGATAGGAGACCATGGAGAAAGATTGTGAATGAAAAATAAATAAGAGGCAGGGATTGTTTTGCCTACCCCGCACGTAAATGGCGTGGGGGCTTGCTATGTAGAACACCAAAGTCAAGACAAAATAATTGAACTTCAACAAAAAATGACGAAATAAACAGATTTTACAGTAGTACTATCCGCATGTATTCCTCTACTAAAGGTGTTGTTATATCGAAAAACACTTGTGCCACATTCATGAAGAACAGGAAGGGTCTAACAAGAAAATCGTTACCAGGAAACTAAGGGAAATGGGATGTGGACTGAAAAATTGGTTTGGTATAAAAATGATCCGATTGCAAGACAATAGATCTGTCTTTATGCTATCAACTAAACCTTTCCATAAATTTATGTGTAGAACTGGAAAAAAAGCCAGACCTAATAAGAATGGTGCACCTGGAACGGATATTTTGAGACCATAGGTTGTGTTGGATTCCAATACTCCGAAAGCAGGCGTTGACTACAGCGATTAAATGTGCTTCTATTCTAGTTCCTTGAGAAAGGTAGCAAGGTAGCATTTGAGTTAGTATTTGGTGCTGCTATAGTCAAAAATGCCCTTCGATCTGAACCTGTTGTCCATCCAAAGAAAATGAATTCGCTTAAAAAGGAGAAAGCACAGGAAGAACAAGTAGAGGGTGTGTGGACTGCTACAAATGACTTAGACAAACAATGAAGGGCAAATGAGTTAACAAGGTTGTTACAAAAGTTAATACATATAGGGGTGATTGCAACTATAAACCAGCGTAATGCTTAAACTGTTTTAATATGAGGCACCATCAATAATATAATATACTAATATTATACAAAACACATTTTATTTTCGTTGTTTTTAGTAAATTAACGAAATATTACTGTAGTTTCAGTTTCTTTTTAAAACGAAACATCTAATTTTTATTTACATTATAATGTTTTTACCGGAACTAGCAATCCAGTACGATTGCTTTTCCAAGTAGAGTTACATGTATTGTATCAGATTCTGGCTTTAGATTTAATTTGTTTATGAACCTACAGTTACTGGTGGTCTCCTAACTATAGTGTGGTTTACTACACTTTATCTTCCTGCAAAGTGATTCTGCGGAGGTGTTTTGGTTACCACAAGCTGACAATTAATTGCCGAAATCGTTGGTCAACCTTCTCATATCCTGTCTGCGGATGTTGTGGATTACACTATATATTCTACAGTTTGTATTGAGATTACCAAAATAATTCATACTGGGTAACAATAGAAAAGTATATGCATAAGAAATATAGAGCCATCATAAGTTAAGACGTAGGTATACTTTAAAGTCTTACATAATTTTAAGAAATCAAGCTAATCGCAAAAAGTAGATGGAACCTAGTTGCTTTAATAATTGGATTTTACCGTATATGTGGGAAATTTCTGATACAAACGTCAATAATTAGACCTTAATCCAGCGGATTACTGGCTGTGTAGTTATTTAAAAAAATTGGTGTTCAGACTACGACCATAAACGCTTGTAAGAATTAAAAGACTCTATTTTGGAGGAAATTGCTGCAATTCAAACAGAAGTGCTAATGAATGCTGTTTACAAGGCGCTTGTACGGCAGTACAATGGGGGACTTAGGAAATCCCACTATTTCAGCAATCGAATTTCTTTTGCGTCCTTTTGTGAACTTAATTTGTTAAAAATGCATAAAAAGCTGAAATGTATCCTTTTACGATAACATAGTATTTGATCAACTCGTGGGTGAGTAATGCTTCATTGTTATTTGAAGTGTACCTGCAAATAAAAACTATTGTTTGCAAAAGTTACCTGTTGAACAGTATGTTTGAGTGTCGGTATCAAATTGAAAGAAGTGTCAGTGAAAAGTCATACCATTTAAACACATGTGCTTTGCCCTATCGATGGGTTTTGGTAAATAAAGCAACTGATGCTATTGCAATTAGCAAGGAGATTTGTTCAAATTTCCGTTAGGAAGTAACACCTGTAATTTAAATTCAATTCAACAGAGTTTATTAAATATTTTAGATAATGAACTATACCCATAGGCTTGTAATATAAAGTATGATTTTACAAATATAATAAAATATAGGAAGTATTTTATTATGTTGGTGGTGCCTTTGAGGCAGCCCAGAATGGCGTCGAACCCTAAAGCGGGTGGATCGGGCATTTACTCGACTGCGGCTCTAACCGCATTACGTATTTCCGACTTCTTGCGACCACTCTCCGTCTCGTTGGCGCAACTAACGGCGCGGCGGTTCGATGTGGAGAGGGTGCGTCGGTCGCCGGCATTCTCTTCGTTCTCTGTTGGTATGGCACATTGGTCTGCTTCCGCTGCCGATGTGGGAACTTCTGGCATCTTCGGAAGTTGGCCGGGTGATCATCATCGCAGTTGACGCCCAATCGGTACTGGGTTTAGTGCATTCGCTGGAGTGGTGATGTCCTGTCAATTTAACACAGGGTGCCACTGCTCCACAGCGACGCTGTGGTGATGGAATCCTTGAAACCGGTAACACCGTCCGATGTTGGATTTCCGCCGTAAGACTTGAATGGAAATACGAGGCCGAACCACGTATTCCAACTGCCGGATCGTCCTTAGGTCCTCTTCTGTTAGGAACGTCACCAGCAGAAACAGAATCGGTTGTTCTTATTTTTCTGCTTGAAACAAGAAATGGTATTAATATCGCGTTCATGAAACTCGGATCAAACGTCGCTCTCACAGATCTCTACAGGTACTCCGCGTAGAACCATCTTTTGTTCTTCTGATATTATAAGCATCGACTGCTAGGGCCATTAGCTAAACCTCTGTTTTAAATGATTTGTAGCAAATTTGATTCTTGTAAAAATCGAATCAGTTTTTCTACACTTGCTTTACAGTCAACTAGGACATCGGATATGTTCATTCTTAATTCATATTTTTCTCTAGCATGTTTGTGTACCGGACATTCTAGTAAGAAGTTTCTTATTGCTAACGTTTTGTTATATAAAATGCATTTCTTTGATGATTTGTTATTTAGTAGGTTCCCATGTGTTATATTTGTATGTCCTACTCTTAGTGGTGTTATAACAACTTGTTCTCTTCTTGTACAATGCACATCGTTAGGTCATTGTTGTACCCTTTTTATATTTTAAGTAGGCGTTGGCATTATCCCATTGCTGTTGCCACTAAAATTATTTCAGTAGTTGCTGCTTATTGAATTCAGCGAGTGTATGCTTATGTAGAATTAATCGTCGTTCCTGCCTACTTCTGTAAGTGATATTTTTATTTTTGTTAATATATACAATAAGTAAATTAAACAATTAAACTATGATAATTGTTGTAGAAGTAAACCATTATGGAACTTGCAGGAATGCCAACTAACTAGCCCTAAAAGCGAGTGGTTAACGCCTCGAGATGTACAAGTCTTTGGCCAGAACCCGGCGATGATACGTGGAAACTGTGAAACGTGATCTTTAATTATTCTAGTAACTTCCGGCTTGACATTTGAACCAGACAATCGAAAACGGTAAAGAATTATTTACAAACGAATTAATTTTAGTAACACCCAGAATGAACTTGACAAATCTGGAATAACTTGTCCATCCAAGGTTTTAGTTGAGAGATAGTAATTGAAAATGAAATCAGTAAGTGGACGAGAGTTAATACTTGGAAATAAAGTTTCACATTTTTTGACCCCAACTTCTACCTTTTCCTGGAAAGGTACAGCTATTTCTATAGCAGTCCATCGCTATGACACCAGCCGAGGTTTGTAGCTGCCTAATTGACGCTCAAATGTTTACTATAATTTTTTTTAGCCTTTCTTTAACAATTATTTACTACATTTGAAACTAGACAAGCGCAAAACAAAAAAAGTGTTGAACATTTTAGAAAAGAATATTTATGTAATAATAATAATAATAATTATTATTATTATTGTAATAATAATATTTATGAAATAACAACCGCTACATTAAGAGTCGGCCTCCAGTTCTCGGATGAAAAAACGTAATGCGTCCATTTCTGTAGGCTGAGAGGACAGCACTACGATCCGCTCCTGTGCCTGAACGGGACCCTTATAACTTGCTCCGATAATGCTAAATTCCTTGGCCTGATTTTCGACAGGAAGCTTACGTGGGGGCAGCATGTCAATGCTCTAGTTAGTAAGTGCAAAGCCAAAATGAACCTGGTAAAATGCCTTGCACACACCAAATGGGGAGCCGACCCCAAGAGTCTGCTCAGCATATATAAAAGTCTTATCCCGTCGAGACTAGAATATGGCTCAATAGTCGAATCATCGGCTCGGAAGAGCATCCTACGCAAAATAGATGTCGTACGTCGCTTGGGCATCAGATACGGAATAGATGCTTTTCCAACCAGCCTCCACTGCGAATCAGGCATGATTCCCTTAAACCTCAGGAGGAATATGCTGATGTTGATGTATGTAACGAGACTAAAGTCTACACCAAGTAACCCCAACAACCAGTTACTTGCAAAGGCCGATAACCCATATGAAATTAAACCAACAAGAGTAAATTATGAAATGGTAGTAGAGGGACATGAAGAAAATCAATTCCTAACAAAGATTGCTATCAAGAAAATGATCATAACACAGTGGCAGCAATCCTGGCACCAAAATAACACCGTACTTCGATCCATAAAACTAGAAGTAAAGATTGTATACGAGGTAACGGGCCTAACAAGAAGAGAGGTAGTTATAGTGCATAGGCTAAGAATAGGACATACTGCGCTCACACATAAACACTTGTTAAGTGGGGAACGGCCATCAATGTGTGACGACTGTGAAACTCTGCTAAGCACTATTCACATAGTATGCGAGTGTCCAAACGTATTCCGAACAGAGAAGTATTTGGGATCTTCAAAACAGGTATGCTGAAAATCTGAAACAAAAAGAAAAAATTAGTAAAACGTTAAACTTCTTAAAGGCAACCCACCTGACTGACCAACTATAGAGGTGTAGCCTGTGGTTATGTATAAAGCTTAATATACCTACCTGTGCATTGTTTTACTGGATTTTTGTTATTCATCTATACATCTATTTTCGTTTAATGTTCAGTCCACATAAGTACTGGGTATGGTGCTAATAGCCTCAGCAGCTGATTCACCGAGGAGGGGTTTTAGTGGGTATGCCAGTGTGGAGACTCCCACACTATCACCGTAATCATTCAGTGTTGTCCATAAAGGATTTCCCCTCCTTCAAAAAAAAGTAAATAAATAATAATAATAACGTTATTGTTCCAAATACCATACCATAAGTTGGTGTAGAACAAAATCCTGTAAACTGCATACAATACTAATATAATTATAAATGTATATACATAGCATATGTAAAAGAACGAGTAAACAAGAATAATTCAGTAGAAATATTTGAATTTAGAAATTCATGTAAACTATAAAAGCTGCATTCAACTACATACTTGTGAAAAGTTTTACAAAAATGCGATCGGCTTAGCACTTTTAACTGTTCTGGTATTTTATTATATAACTTTGTCGCTACATATGTCGGATTCCCTTCGAGAACACTAGTATGATGTATGGGGCATTGAATAATTAATGTTGTTTCTGGTACCACATTCGAGAAAAAAACTACTTTTTATAAACAAACTTTTATTGCTATGGACAAAGAGTAATAATTTTTTTGATATATATTGAAAGTACTGTTAAAATTTTATATGTTTTAAACAAAGTCTTACATGTAGTTCCGGTAGTTACACCAGCCATATATCGAAGAGCTCTTTTTTGAATTTTGAGGACTCTGAGAGCATGACTAGAAGATCCCCAAAATATTATACTACATATAATTATTGAATAGAAATTAGCATAGTAATAGGACACATTAACAAACTGATGGTAACATTTTACACAAATTAGTTACATAAACATCCCATTTTAATTGTTCATCAATTAATATACCTAAAAAAATTGTTGTACTTACTCGAATTACTGATCCACCATTTATACTTATTAGACAATTTTCTGAATATTGTGGTTGATTTGCTTTGAACTGTATAAACGCAGTTTTCTCAATATTTGCAATTTTTTTACAGAAAACCAATGAGAATATTTTGAGCAATTTTAATAGTATCAGCATTACCTTTATAACACACATAACTTGTGTCATCTGCAAATATAACCGTATATTTTTGTTTATTTGTTATTATATCATTTAAAAAAGAGTATAAATAGCAGAGGCCCGAAGACAGAGCCTTGTGGAACCCCACAATAAATTTTTAGACGATCAGATATCAAAACGATAATCTCTACAACTTGGGAACGCCCCGTTAAGTAAGATGTAATCCAGACATGAATTTCTCCTCACAAGCCAAGTCCCTGAATTTTGTCCAGGAGCAACGCATGACCGACAAGATCAAATGCCTTACTCAGATCCAAAAATATTCCTATACATTTTTTCTTATTGTTTAGATTTTCAAATAGGTTTAGTAAAAAGTCTAATGTCGCTGTTTTTGTGCATTTATTCTTTAGAAGCCCATGTTGTGAAGGGGATATTATGCTAAATTTCTCTAAAACTGATTATCCTATTGAAAACTACTCTCTCTTTAATATTTTGGATATTGTTGATAATATTGATATTGGCCTATAAGCCTCCATACAACAAAAATCGCCCTTTTTATGAAGTAGTATTACTTTTGCAGTTTTTAGCGCATCTGGAAATATACCTTGGGAAATAGATAAATCTATTACAAATATTAATGGGATAATTAAATAATTAACAGCCTGTTGAATAATGTTTAAAGCAATGCCATCGATACCGGCTGAATTTGATTTTTTTAGATTGTTCATAACATCGACGATCTCAATGCTTCCTACGAGGCATACAAACATCGTTGGATATTTTTTATCAATATTGGTATCACATGATTTATCATGCGATGCGTCTTTATACCTTTTTGAAATATTAGTAAAATAATTCTGTAACTGTGGTTTCCTATTAGTGGAGTTGATCGACCTGTTTCCACAGTTTATGCTTTTTGAGCGCGACGTTTCGGAAGCGGACTCTGCTTCCGTCATCAGGCTTAGTCCTCAGAGAAGAGTAATCCAATATATATTTCTTAGAACTGCGTGGTTGCGCAGAAGTTTATTGCGCATGTTGCGCCGTAACTTCTTGCACAGGTGTATTGCGCTTAAGCTCTTCGCACATAATTGGAATCCATATGGGTTTCATTTCTACACTAGCTTGGCTTATTGGATTTTCTGCTAGAGCGACGTATGTGTCTTCTTTGAGTTTCCGACGAGTTGTGTTCTCGCCCTTTGCCACTATCTGTATGTTATCCCATTGGATGCGGTGGTATTCGTTCTAGACATGTTCGGCGATTCTTGATCTTTCTGCTTCGCCCTTGCGGACGTTGTTCTTATGTTCCTGCGTTCTCACTTTGAGTGGTCTACTGCTCTCTCCTATGTATGCTCTACCACATTCGCATGGTACCATATAAGCCAAGCTAGTGTAGAAATGATACCCATATGGATTCCAATAATGCGCGAAGAGCTTAAGCGCAATACACCTGCTCAAGAAGTTACGGCGCAACATGCGCAATAAACTTCTGCGCAACCACGAAAAAGTTTAATATAACTTTTTAGTGTAGTTCTTGGGGAAAAAATTATATATAACATATGAATTCGACTCAAGTGCGAAAACAGTCCTTCTCAGGACTCAGCCTGATGACGGCTGGAGAGTCCGCTTCCGAAACGTCGCCCTCAAAAAGCATAAACAGTGGAAATAGGCCGATCAACTCCACTAAAAGTAAAATAATTGTTAAAAAGTTGGCTATATCGTTTGCTTCAAGTCCAGATACATTATTAAACTTAATTTCCTTTATACTGGTTGTTCGTATTTTATTATTGTCAATACTATTTATTATTTTCCAGGCAACTTTCATCTTGTTGGATGAGTTATCATACATTCTAATGTAATGCAAGGCTTTAGCTTTCCTTAGAAGTTCTAACCCTGGTGGGTTCATCTACTAAACTAACTAATCCATACGTACTAAATAATTTTTTTTAATCTTGAGATTCCACGGAATCTGACAAGTAATTAATATTCAGATCGCCACATACAACAATTATTTTAGTTTTATGCTGCAACACTTAATTCAATACTTTATCAAAATATTTGAAGAACAGGTTTGACTTTTGATGTGGGGACTGTTAATATTATAGATTCAAGTTATATTTCAATACCGGCAACTTCAAGCTTTTTTTTCACTACAGTATTCATTTAAGAATTTTAGCTCCTTATAATTACTAGACTGCTTTAGTGTTGTTTTAATAAATATCGCTAATCCACCATTTCTATAGATCTTCCTGCAGAAGGATGTTAATAGTTTACCTTAACCTTAACCTTAAATAGATAGGGACACTATTTCCTCATAACGTAATCAATGTTCACAAATACATAAAACTTTAACGTGATTTTCATGTAAATGTAGCTCAAGTTCCTCAGTTTTGTTAGAAATGCATTGCACATTTAAATGAAAAATTACAAGCTTTTGTACTTTAACCAAGTTTGAAATACAATTTCTAAATTTGTCATTATTCACGAAAAAGTGTTTTGATCCTAATTAGTTCCTTTGTCATTAGGTATTTGCGAAAATTTTCTGTGTCAAAATCATTAAACGGTTTTACCGCAACATAACTTGGCCAGAATTCGCTAGCTAGTAACTGGGATTTTTTCGTAAATGGTACAGTAATTTTAAACGCTCTGTATTCTTTAGATTTAACATTTAGCTCCTCACAATTTATTTCTACGTTAGTCGTAATTTTCTGTTTGATGTAATTTATGGTATCTTCTTTAGTATTTTTACACATAATCTTTGATATGTGAATGTGGAATTTTGGCATGTAAGTTGTAAGTTTGCAGTCAACACTTTTCGATAAGACAGCACTACCATAAACTAAGTTGCGGTTTCTTCTCCTTGAGTAATTGGTAAATTGCTCGTTTTTGTCTTCTATGGGAACATTCAAGATCGCACCTTTTACCGCGTCATTAACTTGCGGCAAAGTAATACGCATTTCATCTAATACTTGTTTTTTTTGTGAACGCGTTTCTACTGTGTGTGTGGTACTTGATTGAGATTGTTTAGGTACATGTTATTTACAACATCTACATATGGTTTAGGTTTCTCACATAGAATAAATTGTTTATTTACAAATTCCATTTTATTAGGCTGACCATACGTCCGTATTTTGTACGGACAGTTTGTATTTTTTAAGATGTGTCCCTGTCCGTACCGTAAAACCACAAAAGCTTGATTTGTCCGTACTTTACTGTAGTCCAATCCGTGTTTTAATTATGCGCAAAATTAAAACGCTACTTGATATCATACAAAGTCCAAGGCAAACATCTAAATTTAGTGGCCTCTCGCTCTAGATACTAACAGTAGTGTTAAAAAAAGAAAATATTATTCTTCTGATGAACTAAAACGTGATTATCCCTTCTTAAAACTTACTGGAATTCCTGGAAATAATTCTGCGGTTATGTGTACTAGTTGTAACTCAAGGTTTAGCATTGCCTTTGGTGGTCGACGGGATATAGTTAAACATCTGGACACCCAAAAATATTCGAAAGCAAGTAGATTAACAGTAGATTATTTTTTTAAAAGTAAAATAGCAAAAACCGACGATCTTTCGGTAGCTGCTAAAGAAGGAGCACTTTTCTATTATAGTGTCAGACACGACATGACGTTCAGAAGTACCGACTGTCAGTCAAAATGTATAACTAAGCTCTATGACCCGAAATTTTGTAACACTAGAACAAAATCAGAGTCAATTGCTGTCAATGTTCTTGCGCCTAAGTGTTTTGATGATGTCGTCACAGAATTGAATAATGCTAACTATGCAACTGTTACTATTGATTCACCAAACAGAAATGAAACTAAGCTAGTACTAGTTATGTGTCGAATTTTCACTCCTTCCTAAAGTGTGAAAACGAAGCTAATCGAATTTGATGATGTATGTGGTGAAACTTCAGATATTTTGACGAAACATGTTCTAAAAGTATTAAGAGATTATGGCTTACATGAAAAATTGATCTGTTGCTGTGCAGATAACAGAAATACCAACTTTGGAGGAGATAAAAGAAAAGGAAAATCCAATGTTCACACAAAACTGCAAGAACATTTTGGTAGAAAACATTTATGCATAGGATGTGGGGCTCACATTATCCACAACTGCATTCAGCATGCTGTTGATCAACTCCCCCTAACAGATCTTGAAATGACCGTAAAGATATATAGATTTTTTCATATTTACACAGTACGTGTTACAAATCTTAAAGACTTTTGTTCTTTCGCTGGGCTAGAATACAAGAGCTCCACAAGATTTTTTAGCCTGTTACCAGTTATCGAAAGGATTACTTGCCATCTTTGAGGAACTAAAATACCATTTCCTTTCACAAAAATCGTACCCAAAGCTTATTAAAGGGTTCTTTGAGAACCCAGTCAGTAAAGTATGGCTGTGGTTTGTACATGGCTCTTTAGAAATGTTCAATAAAACTGTTCTTTCAATCGAAGGAAATGGCATATCTGCAACTGAAGTTGCTCTGCAATATATTAAGCTCAAAGAAAAGCTCTTTGCCAGGAAAAGTAGTAAATTCATACCACAAATGTCAAAACAAAAACTCGTTGCCTGTGTTCTAGATGGTGCAATTACCAAGGAAAAATTTGAAGAACATGTTGTAAGGTTCTATCAAAATCTCATACTTAGGGAAATAGGAAGGAAGTTTTGAAGGCGTAAATATGTTTTCGAGGATCCAAATTGATGACATCTACGAGAAATAACTTGAATGGTCTAGCATACAATCATCAGCAGAGTTTATACATTCTGTGACTCCATTCAATAGCAGAAATATTAACATCGGTGACCTTTTCGATGAAGTAACACTTGTAAATCTTGCCATAGGTAAGCTAAAGAAAATGAAAGACTATGAAAAGACCGCTGAAGAGGTACTGAAAGACCGCTGAAGAGGTACTGAAGTCACACAAACTTTGAGTAAAAATCTGTCTCCTCTTTGAACAGGTCCAGAACCTGTGCCCAAATTTTAAGAAACTTTTAGAATTCATATTCTGCCTTCCAGGAAGCTCAGTTGCAATTGAAAGAGTCTTCTCTGTTATGAAAAATGTATGGGGCCCTGAAAAAATCCAAATGAGGATGACAAGGTGAAGGCTCTCCTATGTTTGAAATTTAACTGTGGACTTGATTGTTGTGACCTTTATGACAAAATAAAAGATGACAAGTCTCTGTTAACAAAAATTCATTCTTCAGAAAAGTATGACTGGTACAAGAAACAGAAACCAAGTAGCAGTTCAAGTGAAGACTGTAGTGTTGCTGGGCCTAGCTCTTAATTATTACTAAACGTTATTATGTAACCATATGCTTACATCAATGTTTTTATTTTTTCCTAAGTAGGACTAACAGGTTTGTGGTATGAGATCGCGGACTAACCTTAAATTTAGATAAAATAAGTGTCCGTATTTTTACCCTAAGAAATATGGTCACCCTAATTTTATTATCAGGTTCACTCGTTAAGGTGTTCATTTGAGATAAACGGTTTGTATTTGTACTGTAAATATCAGTGTTTGGCTTCTTATCATTACTGGTGAATAGATTAATAATCATACCCTGGTCTTTAATCCTTTCTTCTAAATCACCATTCAATTATTTTTTTTAAAAACTTTATTTCAATTTTTAGTTTATCACATTCACTTGAATTATTGTTTGAGATTACATCGGTATCGCTTATTTTAGTGTTTTCGGCAATTCCCAATAGTTTTTCAAAAAACTTTTTTTGTACATCGTTTAGACTCACTACACGCGGCAGGTTACGTTTAATTAATACATTAATAATGTCCTGTTTTTAATTTTATTTAACTCTGTGTCTAATAACTCAAATTCACCGTTACTTTCGTCTGCGATTTAGAGTTTACTATAATTGTATAACCAAATACTGAGCCATTTTCCAGTTAAATTACTTGTTGTGGATGTAGATAGCCCGAAAGTATTGAAAACGTATTTAAAGAGTAATGTAAACTTTATGTTTCGTGGTAAGTGTTAAAAAACTGCTCTTGTATATTTTCAAATATCAAAAATTCAAAAAGAGTACATTACAATGGTATAACCAGGTTTTAAAAAATGTTAATATTAATAGGAAATAATATGTTTTATATAAAAAAAAGGATGAAAACACAACAAACGATAACTCTATATGTATGTATACCTAAACCTAATATGGACAAATTATTTTATTAATTAGTAAATAGTAACATAATATAGGAGTATGCATAATATTATAATTAGTCACTTAAAAAGGTTGCTTTCTGACTTTTGCCTGTGCGAAAGTGTCTATCAACTGATCAAAATTTATTCTTTTAGCAAATTCGTTTTCTATGCTTATCATCGCTAGGCTACCAAGCCTTTCTTGAGACATAATACTTCTCAAAAAGCTTTTTATTAATTTTAATTTTGAAGAGGAAATTGCTTGCTGTTGTCAAGTTGTCACAGATAAACATTTTTGCTAGCTCTTTTATACTCTTGCATTTTGTAATACCCTGAGGTAGCGCTGAACTAAATGATAAAACTTGTGTAGGAAAAGTATCATTTAGATCATTTTTATATTCCCTGGCAAGCTCCATGGCACTTTTTGATAATTGATCATCGGTTGCAATAGTTAGAAATTTAGGACTAATCACTTTAAGCTTATTTACCACAGCAAAAATCCGTTCAATCGTGTTTTTATTTGCGAGGCGATAATATCTATTACTGAATTAAACGTTATTATACGAAATTTTTCATCAGGATTTTTAAATCTAGTGTCGCTACTCAGTTCATCAAAGTGCTTTTTAATTACTCTTCCTAATTTTTCCCTAAATTCTTGCTCTGTACCCCAGCTTTCAGCAAGATGTTCAGCAGGCACTTTTAATTGATAGTACTGGTCCCTTAATATTAATACTTTGCCATATGCAGTTTTCAAGAAATTTTCAGCCTCAATCATGTCACAGTCTTCCGATTGTAATAATCTTGAAACTACGTTAACATTTTGTAAATTTTTTTCAAAGAGAACGACTAACATGATAAATTTAAAGTTTTCAATGTTTTTTCTAATACCAGCAGCTTCTGTCCTTTCGTCCGATTTTTTACTTCTTAAACTTATTTCGGTAACAGCGCGCAATAAGTCTTTGTAGTTATAACGAAGGGCAAATAAAGAGTCGTATCTTGACGATCAACGTGTTGATGCTAATTTCTTGAAAGTAATCGAATTTACCAGGCTCGAACATTTAAGTAATTCCCAACGTTTGATGCTATTACTAAAGTATGTACATATATGACCCACAATATCAAAAAATTGAGTTGCCCCTTCAACACCCTTAACAGCATCTTTTAAAACCAAATTTAAATTATGCGCTGCACAATGAATATATGGGGCATTTGGTTGTACCTGAGAAATTTTGGCCTGTAAACCTCCATAAGAACCGCTCATCACACTTGCCACGTCATATCCTTGCCCATGCAGTTCAGAAGTTTCAATCCCATTGGTCTCAAACTCTTCAAAAATAAGTTTTTCTAAGCCTGCTGCAGATTGATCATGCACAATATGAAATCCTGTGAAGGTCTCTTTAATTTGAATGTCGACAGGTCGATTATTTTCATTCCTTACAACTTTTACCTATCTGTACACAACGCTTAATTGATCCAATTTTGTAATATCCTGTGTTGTGTCTAAAATCAACCAAAAAAACGGCGCATCCTTAATTTCACTAAAAATTGTTTTATCCATTTGGGCGGTAATTAGTTGAATAAGTTCATTCTGAATTTTAGGGCTAAGATATGTTACCGAACCATTCGGTTTATCTAATAACTGCTTCAGAATAGGATCGTAATTAGACAATAAACTTATAACAGATAAAAAATTGCCACTCTCAGCGACGCAGTCAGCAATTTTTTCCCGGTGCCCCCTAAAAGAAATGTTACACATACCCAAAGTCAGAGAAACGTCTATTAATCTACGTAAGACTTGCCCCGAAAAATTTGCTTCTTTTCTTATCGATTTTTGAATATGTTCATCAATTAATCCCGTTTTCTTCCACTGATCATAAACAAAACAGGTTTCAAGATGTACCAACGGTTCTTTATGTTTCACAATTTTAGATGTTAATTTTGTCCAATTTGAAACACCGTCTATCCAATTCACTTTGAGAATAACAAAACCATTGTCTTTCCATTTGTAATCCACATTTAGATTTTACTGTGTAATATGTCACAGAAGAACATCGATTATACGCATTACTAGGAAAAGATCCCTTTGGCTTGCATGAACCATACAGTAAAATGAATTTTTTTTACATAAGCCTCTTTGATATTCATCGGATAGTACGCAACATCCGTGAGATATTTCTAATCCAAAACTTTTTCCACCAAGCAATTTTCGGGGCTATGAGTTAATCCCTCACTCACTAATTGATTATAGATTTCCAGAGTTTTTTCATCAATTTTATTATTTGTCGTTTTTGTTACTTCGGGTTACTGGTGTGCTTTATCCTTTTCTGTAGTGCGGTTTTGGCATATTGATGAGTCGCGTAATGATTCTGATTGTACGGCAGAACTAGCTGATGGACTTGGTGGAAATGAAGCCGGTTGAAAAAAATTACTAATTTTAGGTAATTTTGCCTTTTTTTCCTAATACTATTTTTCGGTTGTGGCATTCCCACTCGCTGGGTTTTCTTTTACTCATAGCCTATAGGAAGGAACGATTCATGTTTGCTTCACCAATAATTGTTTAAACCATTATTAATATAATATAGGTACTGACCTTTTATGATTTTGTTGATTGTTCGCTAAGTGTTTACTTCAAATTCCCGATGCGAATTAAAATTTTAGGCGCACATCGTTTGAGAAGGTTTTACATTTACAAAATATACAATCGACCAACCACCTCCCTGATTGGCAATACGAAACGTAAAACAATAAACTTTGCGTGAGCGTTGTTAATTTTTCGTCTTGTAATCTAATATTTTTTTGTTTTATAAATTTACAGTACATATTTACTTAATTAAATTATAATCTAACGTTGCATTTATTCCCGGTTTTGTATTACAGCTGTGCTGTCATTTTGTATGCGAATATTGCGAATCGTGATTCGTGAGGCTCGGGATATTAAACAACTCGCCTGGGCCGGCGGCCCTCGGGGAAAGAAATGCCAGCGGGTTAACGGTTAACCGTATTTATGTTTTCCTATATCCGTGCATCGCGAATCCCCAATTAACACGGATAATCGGGGTTTTACTGTATGCATATACAACAAAAAATATGCTTTATATTTATATTTGAAGAAAAGCAAAAATAGCATAGAAAATATGGCTTTAAATAATGGCTTTCGTATTTCGTGTTTACTTCTAGACGCATCTTTACTGCTATTAATAATTACGAAAGCATAATGCCAGAAATACACACTTTATTTATATTTCTAAGAAACTTTCAGTAGTTCCGTAACCGTAATCCGTACTTTTTGAATACAAAATTCATCAGTTCTTATGAGAACTGAGAACGTATTGCGGCGCCCATCTGCCCCTGGCGTCGGGGTGCGGTTGCATCCCTTGCACCCATAGTAGTTACGCCAGTGGCATCATCACTATAGAAACCGATTAGGAGTATCTACTCGCTTATTTTTTTGTGAAAATATTCCTAATCACATGCATCCTTTAAGATATTTGAAAGTCAACCGAAAGTCTTTAATTGAACGTGAAGATGTAATAGGTTGAAGACGTTACTACCTCAAAGGCATTAAGCAATTTAAAAATGAAAGGCGAACGATGTATTACCTTGATGAAGTGTAAAAAGAAGGTCCCATAAAACGAAAGGTTTGGACTGACGATAATATTATTCACCGGAGACAGATATTTGCCCATTGGTATCAGCAATCCTTCTAGAGGAGGAGAACACCTTAGTTAGCTTCGAGATGGTTTCGTCAATGATGGACTAATAATCCTTGAGGGTAAAAAAAATCTGATTATCATGAAGAAATCAACACTGCAATATTGAAGAATGGTTTTCTACATTATTAGATAAATGTTAATGAAGTAATCGTTATGGACGACGCCTCGTACCGCAGTCGCAAGTGAAACGACTGGAAGACATGGTTCGATCAGAACTTTTATATTTAACATAATTGTCTAAATGGCAAAACGGGGTAATTAAGGTGTGATGAGGTTGCCGCCTCACTACTGCAAGCTGAATTGTTGATTATTATGCTATTAACGGTCTGCAAGTTTCACTGGGTTCCCAGTTCGGTTGTGTATGTGTTAGGTGCGTGCGCGCATTCCCGTGCGTGTGTATGTATGTGTAATAATAATATTTTCAAATGGGTTTTCTACGTTTGTGCAAAATGATGAAAACTGTATAAGACGGGCATTTATGGTTCTGTTCCAATTAAAGTTAAAGTAGTTTAAAGTGATTAGGATAATGCATCATTTTGAAGTACGATAAAGTAATTATTACAATTTTATATAGTATCTGTCATATTTAAAAAAAATTGCGCAATACCGAAAAATGAAAGAATGTTGAAGTAAAAAGTAAAGAGAAATGGTAAAGGTCAGTATATTGAACGCCGGTCATATAACAGACGTATGCAATACATGTGTCAAGAATGAAGTGTAACCTTAGGTAAACTGAGGAAGAAAATTTAACATGAGCGAAACCTATTATATCTCAATAATTATTCTAATAACAAAAAAACAGGTAATGGTTATTGAGCTGATTTTTTTAAATTTTTATCATCGTTTGCCAAGTTCTTCTCTTGGAGACATCCTAAAAAATAAGAGTACTTTTGGTATAGTTTAGTAAAAGTGTAATCGATACTAGCAGGACTACGTTTAGTACCTGTTTTCTGAGAAAAGTCGACTGTATCTGAGAAGCGACTAGTTGTTTTTGAGAAAACACCATGTCCTTTCTGAGAAACGGGCACCGGTTTTTATTCTTTGCGAAAACGTCTACCTGTTTATATTCTATGTAATACCATTTGAAGATCAAATACATTATCTGTGTGCTTTAGAGAGTACGTGCGCGCATTTGCGTGCGTCTGGGAATGCGTGTACGTGTGCGTGTCTGTGTGTATGTGTGTGTGAGTGTGTGTGTGTGTGTGTGCGTGTGTGTGCGTGTGTGTGCGTGTGTGTGTGTGTGTGTGTGTGTGTGTGTGCGTGTGCGTGTGCGTGTGCGTGTGCGTGTAGGTGTGTGTATGTGTGCATGTGTACGTGTGTGTGCGTGTGTGTGGTCGTGTGTGTGGTCGTGTGTGTGCACCTATGTGTGCATGTGTGTTTATGTGTATGCGTGCGTGCGTGTGTGCATGTGTGTCTGTGTGAGTGTGTGAGAGAATGCGAGTGTCATTGCGTGTGCTAGTGCGTGTTCGTGTGCAGGTCGAAAGGTCGTCTGTTGTTCTTCACCATATATTTTTATAGGCTTCGAAATACAGCCACTTCCAACTTGTCAAATTTTTAATATTATGAAACGTGTTTGTACAAATTGATAAGGATTGTGTAAGATAGGCCTGTATGGTTCTGTTCCAATTAAAGTTAAAGTAGTGGATAGTAATTAGAGTAATGGATCATTATTACAATTTTATATAGTATCTGTCATATTTAAAAAAAATTTCGCCATAATTTAAGAAAAATGAAACAGTTTTGAAGTAAACCGTAAAGAAAAAAGGTAAAAGTCAATATATTGAAACACCGGTCATATAACAGACGTATGCAATACATGTGTTAAGAATGCAGGTGTTTTTTGATTTGAATCTTTACATATAGACAATGTGTAACCCTAGCTAAACTGAGGAAGATAATTTAGCGAATCTTATTACAGCTTAATTATTCTAATAGCAAAAAAACACATAATGGTCATTGAGCTAAGAATTTTTTTAATTTGTATGATCATTTCTCAAGTTCTTGTCTTGGAGATATTCTAAAAAATAAAAGTACATTTGATATAGCTTAGTAAAAGTGTAATCGATACTAGTAGGACTACGTCCAGAACCTGCTTTCTCAGAAAGGTCAACTGTTTCTGAGAAACAACTAGTTGTTTTTGAGAAAACACAAATGTTGCTTCTGAGAATCGGCCACCGGGTTTTAAGAAAAGGTCATCTGTTTTTGGAAAACGTTTGCCTGTTTATATTCTATGAAATATCCTTTTAAACTCAAATACGTTGTTTGTGTACATGCGTCTGTACGTGTGTGGAGCGCGGGTGCGTGGATGTGTGTGCGCATGCGTAAGTGCATGTGTGCGTGTGTGCATGTGAGTGAGAGAGTACGTGCGCGCATTAGCGTGTGTGTGTGTGTGTGTGTCTGTGTCTGTGTCTGTGTCTGTGTCTGTGTCTGTGTCTGTGTCTGTGTCTGTGTCTGTGTCTGTGTCTGTGTCTGTGTCTGTGTCTGTGTCTGTGTCTGTGTCTGTGTCTGTGTCTGTGTCTGTGTCTGTGTCTGTGTCTGTGTCTGTGTCTTGTCTGTGTCTGTGTCTGTGTCTGTGTCTGTGTCTGCGTCTGCGTCTGCGTCTGCGTCTGCGTCTGCGTCTGCGTCTGCGTCTGCGTCTGCGTCTGCGTCTGCGTCTGCGTCTGCGTCTGCGTCTGCGTCTGCGTCTGCGTCTGCGTCTGCGTCTGCTCTGCTCTGAGTCTGGTCTGCGTCTGCGTCTGCTCTGCGTCTGCGTCTGCGTCTGCTCTGCTTCTGCGTCTGCGTCTGCTCTGCTCTGCGTCTGCGTCTGCGTCTGCGTCTGCGTCTGCGTCTGCGTCTGCGTCTGCGTCTGCGTCTGCTCTGCGTCTGCGTCTGCGTCTGCGTCTGCGTCTGCGTCTGCGTCTGCGTCTGCGTCTCGTCTGCGTCTGCGTCTGCGTCTGCGTCTGCGTCTGCGTCTGCGTCTGCATCTGCGTCTGCGTCTGCGTCTGCGTCTGCCTGCTCTGCATCTGCGTCTGCGTCTGCGTCTGCTCTGCTCTGCGTCTGCGTCTGCGTCTGCGTCTGCGTCTGCGTCTGCGTCTGCGTCTGCTCTGCTCTGCATCTGCATCTGCATCTGCATCTGCATCTGCGTCTGCGTCTGCGTCTGCGTCTGCGTCTGCGTCTGCGTCTGCGTGTGCGTGTCGTGTGCGTGTCTCTGTGTCTGTGTCTGTGTCTGTGTCTGTGTCTGTGTCTGTGTCTGTGTCTGTGTCTGTGTCTTGTCTGTGTCTGTGTCTGTCTTGTCTGTGTCTGTGTCTGTTGTCTGTGTCTGTGTCTGTGTCTGTGTCTGTGTCTGTGTCTGTGTCTGTGTCTGTGTCTTGTCTGTTGTCTGTGTCTGTCTGTCTGTGTCTGTGTCTTTGTCTGTGTCTGTGTCTGTGTCTGTGTCTGTGTCTGTGTCTGTGTCTGTGTCTGTGTCTGTGTCTGTGTCTGTGTCTGTGTCTGTGTCTGTGTCTGTGTCTGTGTCTGTGTCTGTGTCTGTGTCTGTGTCTGTGTCTGTGTCTGTGTCTGTGTCTGTGTGTGTCTGTGTCTGTGTCTGTGTGTCTGTGTCTGTGTCTGTGTCTGTGTCTGTGTCTGTGTCTGTGTCTGTGTCTGTGTCTGTGTCTGTGTCTGTGTCTGTGTCTGTGTCTGTGTCTGTGTCTGTGTCTGTGTCTGTGTCTGTGTCTGTGTGTGTGTGTGTGTGTGTGTGTGTGTGTGTGTGTGTGTGTGTGTGTGTTTTTTTATAACAATACTTTATTCAGCATGCTCCATTTACAAAATACTACATGCGTTGTTTTTAAGGAGAACTTAATTACATTAGTTAACTACATTTACATACAATGTGTGTACTACAATACTTAGTTGTCTAATTCGCAACTAAAATAATATTAATATTTATGTAGGTCTAAAAATAACATCACCTATCTATCAACTGAAATTAATTTCTCAAAATCTATTGAGTTTGCAAATTTGGTAAATGCTTTTAAATTGTCCTGTAACAATTGCTGCTTTGTTATTGGCCATGTTTGTCCATTTTTATATATAATGCATTTTAGAATATTTCTAACATGGTTAAGACGTGGGCATTCATAAATTATGTGGTCTACCGTTTGATCGTCATTGCCGCAAGTGCAATTGGGGTTGTTTAATATTTTATATTTGTAGAAATAGCTGTTAAGGGTTCCGTGACCTGATAATAGTGTGGTAAGGTTTTTTGATAAATATAATTTGACGTTTAATCGTTCTTTTACTGTGGTAAAATAGGATTTGGTGATGGCCCCTTTTTGTGAAGATATCCATATATCATTCCACTTTTCTAAACTTTTAAATTTAGCTTGAGCTTTTATTTCACGTTTTCTAACACACATTGTGTTTACTTCGGTATTATGGTTTATTTGTGTAACTGCTGAAATTACACTGGCTATCTCATCTAATTTAATAATTATTGGTGTTAGACCTGTAAGAATGCATGATGCATCAAATGAAATTGTTCGAAAACCTTTCGCTATTTTAATATTTATAAGTCTTTGAATTCGTTCAAATTTCTTTTGATTACTTTTTGTTTTAAGGGCCAATTTCCAAATAGGTATTCCGTATGACATCATTGGTAGAATAGCTCCCTTATAAATTGTAGACATTACATCTGGTCCTAAACCCCAACTCACTTTTGCATGTCTCGATAGTGCATGAACTACTTGTAAGCAACGTTTTGTTATATATTCAATGTGAAAGTTAAAATTAAGTTTGTTATCTAAATAAATGCCCAAATATTTGATTTCTGTTACCTGTTTAATTATATTATTGTTTAAATAAATGTTTATTTTGTCTTCACGTGATCTGTTTTCTTCTTGAGATAGTCATTGTATATGATTTTTGTTCATTAAACTTAATTTTGTTGTTTATTGCCCATTTCATAATTTTATACATTTCTTGATTGGCATAAGTTTCAGCTTCAATAAGTGTTCTGCCTTTCACTAGTAAGAAAGTCATCTGCATATGCAATGGCCTTTGTTCTATTTGAAAAAGAAATATTCAAAGAATTATATTGAATGTTCCAATAACCTGGTGCACTACAAGATCCTTGTGGACATCCTTTGCTTATATTTCGTTTAACAATGACTCCATTAACTTCTAATGTAGCAATTCTGTCTTTAAAATAATGTTTAGTGAGTTGATACAAGTTATTAGGACATTTAAACATTCTTAAAGAGTTATAAATAGCTGGCCACCATGCTGCATCAAAAGCACTGTAACGTCTAAACTTACTTAACTACATGATTCTTGTTGTGTGTGTGTGTGTGTGTGTGTGTGTGTGTGTGTGTGTGTGTGTGTGTGTGTGTGTGTGTGTGTGTGTGTGTGTGTGTGTGTGTGTGTGTGTGTGTGTGTGTGTGTGTGTGTGTGTGTGTGTGTGTGTGTGTGTGTGTGTGTGTGTGTGTGTGTGTG